>JAATLQ010024944.1:55808-77831 GCA_013421005.1 Heliconius erato x Heliconius himera
GCGAGGGTTCGGCGAGCGAAGCCACACTCGAAACCTCCGTGGTCTCTCCCGCGAGCACTGCACAGAAACAAGACCCTGTTACCGTTGTGCCTTGCACTAACCACTCCACTTTAGATGCTATATTAAAACCTACTTTTCTTTTCTTTTTTTTCCGTAGAAATCGTAGTATATAAATAATATTTCATATTGAACGCAAAATTTCAAGAAATTTTAACTCTTCAGTCAGCATATCAATTTACTATAAGACGGTGCAATTCTCCTATAGTTTATGTATATTAAAATTACATTATCCAATTAAATGTTTAGCTTTTATATATTTAGTAGCCAGGTCACAAAGTATTAACGAAATAAAATCAATAAATTACGTAAAAAAATCATAAAATGTTATATATGTCGTGTAACTTTTGTTATATATATGCAATATATAACAAAAGTTGAGGTCGTCGTGGCGCAGGAGCACAAGAGAGTGACTGTAACGCGACGGATCTGAGTTCGATCCTCATTCGAGGGAATGAAAAAATATTTATTAATATTTTCATTTCTTCGCTTTGGCAGCAAAATTCGGCGGAAAGTGGAGAACGGAGTGTCTTAACACGAGGTTCTGCCTAGCCTGCTGAGTGCAGGATACAGCGTGAAGTTGATTACATTTTGATTTGATATAACGGAAGTCTTATAGTATAGTAACTTTTTCTTATAATTTTACCTATTAACGTGTTAAAATAAAAGTTAAGCTCAATGATTTACGGTTATTACTTAAAGAAGAATTTGAGATAGCGGAATGTTAAACTCAAGAGCAAAGTTTCGGCCTCGTTACATGTAAGTTTGGGCACGATTTAGTACTGAACTTTGGGTAAATTTGGCGACAACGTGTGACTTATCGTGTATCTATTTGAACTTAGTCTAAAAAGAACTATTTTAGGAATGTGGAATCAATTAGATTGTATGGTCGAAAGAAACAAGTTTGAATAAATTTATTTATTTAAAATTTTCTTCGCTTTGATGTTGAGACAAAGCGCGGTATTGAGTTCCGTCAACCAACACGCAATGCGCCGGAATTCTGTGGAAAGTGAGGAACAGAGTGTTTTAGCACTACAGATCCCAACGTTGAATTTTGACATAAAACAATACAAAGGAAAAATTTAACCATAATTTTTGAAACAAAATATTTTTTTCTCAAAAAAGGCTGCATATAAAGTTTTAATCCATATATTTTCCTGTTCCCAATTAAAGCGTCATTAACTCAAATTAGAAATGATGATATAGGTATTATATGTATAATATAAAAGGTTAAAATTTATCTTATTCTAAATAAGTATTTGCATTATTTAAAAGCACATACTCTTCTAGTTTACTTCCTGCATTTAGTCCAACGGCGTGGAGTCAAAGTTTCCATTTCAACGGTATACATTTTTCATTACTTTCTCAATAGTCAGATTTTTTTATTCATTATTAAAATAACGAACGTTCGTTTCGAATATTTTCCCAATATCTGGGCCACAATGCAGCGCAAGGAGGCACTAATTAAAAACGACGATCTGTTGTTGAGAGTTGTAAAATGTATCGCAATTTAAACAGCTTTAATAGCAAAATGTAATTTTCGTTTTTTGTGGACTCATACAAAATTTTATTACAAATACATCGCGTGTATTGTAAATAATTGCTAAAAACTTACAGATTTTTCAAAAATATATAAATCGTTTAAATATACAATTTGGAGTCATCGTCCTGTAGGGGCACAAGGATGTGACTGTTACGCGAGGGTTATAGGTTCGATCCCCATTCAGGGGAATAAATTATTATTTATTAATATTTTCATTTCTGTGTTCTGGCACCAAGGCAAACGCCCGACGTTGAACTCCGCTATTCAATAAGTCATATCAAAATTCGGCAGCAATTGGGGAACCTACTCTGCTTTGTGCGGAATATAACGTGACCTTAAATAATATATTATTAATGATAAACTAATAGTATGACTAAGTAATTTTTATTGTTAATGTTTATTGTTATTGAGGCCAGTCGTGGCGCAGGGGCACAAAGTGTGGTTCGACTGGTTGTGGGTTCGATCCCCACTCGAGGAGATGAAATATTTATTTACATTTATATTTTCATTTCTTCGCTCTGGTGTTGAGGGGAAAGCGCGGCGTTGAGTTCCGCCACTCAACACGCAATGCCTCCAGAAATTGGCGGAAAATGGGGAACAGGGTGTCTTAACACTAGGTTCCCTCTGCCTACCCTGCCGTGTGTGGGATACAGCGTGAAGCTGAAAAAAAATATAACAATGAGTATTTTGTCATATCAAAGACCGACTGACCTCTTAAGTATCAAAGTAAAGAGGCCAGTAATAATTGAGTAACCAAGTTTCTTACAATAGAAGTCATTTATCATTACAGCGAGTTCCGCAACAAATCAACTAACTTTCTTAACTGACTTCGCGTTAAATAAAAGATCGATTCGCTCATTATAATCTGGAAATGACTAAATTTAAAAGGAAAACAATGGAACCTTACAGTTTTAATGGAGTGTAAATTAATTTTGAACCAAATGACTTATCTTAATTAAAATTATTTAAGAGATATGGTTTGATTTGGTGAAAGCGAATGTCGTTTATTCTAAAATTCCTTAAAAATTTAAAATTAAATCAGCTTCACGCTGTTGTCGCCGCACACAGCAGGGTAGGCAGAGGGAACCTAGTGTTAAGACATTCCGTTCCCCATTTTCTGCCGAATTCTGGAGGCATTGGGTGTTGAGTGGCAGACCTCAACGCCACGCTTAACCTCGACACCAGAGCGGAGAAATGGAATTATAAATTTAAGTAAATATTTCATCTCCTCGAGTGGGGATCGAACCCACAACCAGTCGGTTTTACAGTCAAACCTCGTGCTGCCGCGCCACGACTAGTCTCATAAAAAAACATACTAAAATTACTTTAGGAAATGATAGCGTAGCATAACAAAAATGATAACATAGTGGGGCTTGAACGCGCGTTTCTTGGAAACTGTTTAAGAGGTTCGAGTCCCGATACGAGTATATCATAGAAACACATATCTTGGAATTATATTTGTGGTCTTCCACCAAGGTACCGTAGTGGCATACGCGACAAATTCTGCTGCGTTGCATATATGTAAGAGGAAAGGGTCTCCGTAGGTAGTATCAGGCTAGGGTTTAGTTAGTAGTAACAGGCTGTCCTTTTATGAGTTCCACAGTACCATCCGTCCGTAGGGCACATTTGTCTTGTGCACTGAGTGTGTGCGTTAAAGCTTTTGCCAGCGATAAAAAAATTAAGAATTTAAAAAATACTCGTTGCTCTATAATATTACACAAAACATTATATTAAATATATTTTTTTAAATACAATAATAATTATCTACTAGCGAGGATGTCATGGTGAGAATGAAGAAGAATGTCCTCAGCTGGTTTGGGCATGTCGAACGAATGAGTGATGAAAGAATGGCAAAAAAGATTTATAATGAAAAAGTGAGTGGTAAGAGAGGTAGGAGAGAGACCTCGGTTGACCTTCGAAAACACAGTATCAAAGATACTGGAGGAAGGTCATGTAAAAATAATGAAAAAAAATATGAGGAACCCACCGGAGGGCATGTATGTAGAGACTGTAGCAATAAAGCGTGAAGTTAGTTTAGTTTTTTTAGTTTGTTATCTACAGGTACATTGTAAGAGTTCGCCAAAACCTACTAATCAGATTTAGAATATTTATTTGGCTTCAGAAACCTTACTTTACATTTTAGGCCAAATATTTATATACATTATTATATTTTCATATATTTTTCATACGGGTTAACCCAACTTTAATGAAGGTAAATTTAATACAGAAGAAGTATACGTTACATTGATCTTTTATATTGTTTAGGCATTCGTGGCGTTTCTAAACACGATGATTGTGGGTTCGATTCCGATTTAAAGGATTGAATTATTTTCATTTTGTCGCTTTTCCCTGCTGTTGCTCTCTCAAGTAACAAGATAAAGCGCGGCGTTAAGCTCCATCAACACGTTATGTCTCGAAATTGAGCGGTGCGTGAGGACCGAAGTATCTGAACATTGGGTTCAATCTGTCTAACCTGCGGGACAAACGTGAAACTGGGTTAAGTTTACATATACATATTTATATGTACATACATACCAACTCGTTAAAATAAATATGAACCATTCCAATACAATCTCGTATAATATTCGAAATTTTAAAAAAAAATACAAATTGAAAACCCCTTTTAGAAATCTGTGAATAAAACGCGGGCCGTAATGGAGGATGGCGGGGGAGGGGGAGGGCGAGGGAGAGGGGGCTCGCATTTGTTTCTCCAGATGAAAATGAATGAATTCTTTTCAAAGTGCCCATGGGGTTGTATTGTATATTACGGTCGTTGTGACGCCCAAGTTTATTGCGAACAATGGCGATGCGCTCAGTTTCGAATTCCTATTCACATACTGCGATAGTTTTTTTCTATATTTATAATAAAATTTACCAAAACCTGCGAAATGTTAAATTTTATATGTACCTATGTATTTTATTACGATGTACTTATTAAATTACTAGCGCCATTCGCGGCTTCGCCCGCATACTACCTATAAGTAATTTATTATGTTGTATTTGCCATAAGATTAATTATATAATTTATACATTTAATCATTTAGAGAGGACGAAATCGACGGCAAGGATGCCCCTCGCGGGGCTCGAGTCTACAAATTACATGCTATAAAACCCGAGGATTATCTTCATTAAATTTTCTTGATGATGAAATAACTGTCGTTCGTAAGTTTTTAATATAAATGTAAAATAAAAATCGATAAAATTTCCCTTTACGATTTTGAATTATTTTTGGTTACAAAATGCCTTATTATCACTTATTAATAAGAAGTAGATATATGTCGCGGACTTTTTTTAGATCTAATAGAATAGAATATTTTTGTCATACAACGTAGTGACGTATAATTAACTTTGTGTGCAGCGCACGCGCTTAAAGGGCTATTAAAGCAATTCGATGGAGTTCCTTATCATTGTTATTTCGTTATTTAAGGCTAACTACGATTTACACCGTAATGTTATATAGCCTAAAGCACTTTTGAAGAATACAGCTTTCATACAAAATAAAAAGAAAGTAAATCGGATCAGTAGATCCGGAGATCTTAGCGTTTAAGCAAACAAACAAACTCTTCCGCTTTCTCCTTTTATTATATTAGTATAGATATATTTCGTAGTGTGGGACGGATGAACAAGAACGAGACATTTGCTAACTCAAATGTCACTTGTCAGTATGTTTTAACGATTATTTGATTTAACACGATTTATTGATTTAACATTTTCGCTTGGCATATTATTTTATTCATCCTCAGTTGTGTCCTATATCCACTATATCAGACTTGTAATATAATACCAAAAGCGGAGACCGAAGTGTCTTGACACTCTGCCTATCCTTTTGGCAGAGAAAATCTATTGTTTGAAATGCAACTTAATAGATGGTTTATAACTTAATAATGCAATTTATGCAAAAAAAATGTTATACCATTTTCTCCTCGATGGTGCAAAAGAAAATCAACATAATAGTTTTTACAAAACGTTTACAATAAACATATTTCTTCAAGTAAAATTTGAACTCACTACCATCGCGGAATCTGATTTCTTTTCATCATAACTACTGATTTTAAAGTAAAAGAATTTAGGTGAATTTTAATCGTCGCAATATTAAAATCCTACTCTGATTTTAGCTTTAGCTCTCAGTACCATGAAGTTCCTTCAAATGTAAAGCTGGGTCACGACTTTATGAGAATTACGAACTAACTGGAAGAAATTTTTTTAAAGCACAATTTAGCAATAAGATGTAAATAAATTAAAGAGTAGCATAAGAAATATGCATATTTTTCTGTTCTCTTTTACCTTCATGCTGTATCCCGTATACATATAGCAGGGTAGGTAGAGGAAACCTGGGAACCTAGTGCTGAGATACTCCGTTCCCATTAAGACGCTTCCGTTCCGAATTCTGGACGCATCAGAATTGAGCAACGCAATTCAACGCCGCGCTTTGTTAAACCGTTACCAGAGCGAGGAAATAAAAATACAAAACATTTAATTTCTTAAAGTCCGGATCGAACCTACAATCTATCGCGATTACAATCGCACGCTCGTGCCACTGCACCACCTCTGGCCTCAATTTAGCATTTTAATTATGATGAAATATCTAAATAAAAATGTAAATCTCATTTTATATTCCACAAAAAAAAAAATTAAAACCCCAAACAATAAAACGAGTCGGTATTTTATTTACTCCCGCAAACGTAACATACTCGTATGAGCGGATTTGAATGGAACCTTAATTATGTATGATTACGGAGCATTAAATATTCTCCACGTATGATCTCTCGAGCAAAATTATCTTAAATATTCACACTCTGGGGCTGTTTTTTTTTTTAATTGGATTTGGAAAAAATATTTTTGTCTTTTAATTTGCTTTACTTTGCTCGAATTTGATTCGGATGCATAAAGAGGTGAAGTGTGAGTTTCGCTTGAAATACTGTCTTAATGAGTACATTAAGGAGTTTAGAAAGAGTATGTTTTTTTTATTTCTTTTAATAATTTCAAAGAAAAAGTTCAAAGTAACGTTTTGATAATTTCATACTTTTTAAAAATAAATTGCAATGTTTGAAATAAATGCACCTTTTCTATCTCTATACTAAGAGAAAATTTTATGACTGTAAAATTTGGGGCGCAGGGGCACAAGAGTGTAACTGTAAACGCGACCAATTGTTGGTTCTATTCCGACTCGAGGAAATGAAATATTTAATATTTTCATTCCCTCGTTTTGGCGTCGAGGTAAAGCGCAGCGTTGAATTCTACCACTCAACGTGCAATACCTCCTGGATTCGGCGGAAAGTGGAAAATAGAAGAGTCTTAATGAGAACGGACTGTCATAACACTAGGTTTTCTTTGCCTACCCTGCTATGTGCGGGATATAGCGTGAAGCTAACAAAAAAAAAAAAAAATTGGAAGTCTTGGCAGCATATGTAAATGTATATTTATTTATTTATTCAGCTTTTTTAATATTTTCATTTGACAAATACAGGCAGGATTTGTTTTTTTTTTGGTTGGCAGGAGATCATTACTATAGAAACTAGAAGAGCACAGTGATATAACTCTACGAATGATAAGAACTAGAAACATGCACATTAAATATTTATTTACAAGATTTAATTCCCAACTTACCTAAGCGTATCGACAAATTAAAAAAAGTGCCCTCCAGCAAAACGCTAACACCAATCTCGTGTTAAATTTCCCGTGAAACCGTTTTCGGGCAATCGCAACAGTGTGACAACATGGCGGCCGGAAGTTCAGCCATCTTGATTGTCTCGCCGGATATTGGGGGTGGCACCCGTCCGTATAATTGCTGGTATCGCCTATGTTTACTGATAGACAGATAACAATCCGCATTTCCATAGAGAAATCGAAATAGAAAATACAATTAATTAATTAATAATAGGTAGTATAATTTTATAAATTGATTCTGTATGTAACCGAACAATAGTAAAGCTAACTAATTGATAAATAGTCACAAATTTACCAAAAATATTACGTATTGCCCCTAACAAAGATTGAAAAGAGATACTAAAAAGATTATTTTACTTTCTCAAGTTTAACTAGCAGGCAGAGGGAGCCTAGTGTTAAGACACTTCGCTTCCCACTGACAAACTCTGGAGGCATTCCGTGTTGAGTTACGGAACTCAACGCCGCGCTGTTCTACCTTGGTCTGAGAGTGAAGAAACGAAAATATTAATAAATAATAATTCATTCCTCCGAGTTTCCCAAGCCACAACTGTCACGTTTACAGTAACTAAAATTGTCTGGGAACCCGTATTCAAAACATTTGATCTCAACGAACATTGCAAATATGATTCCCAAGAACAGATACGGTTTAATTCGCTAAAAGCCCCTTTGCATGTGCAATGGAATATAAGCAATTCGACGTTCAATTTGCTTGAAATCTTTCATAATATCAAATGAGAAAGGTATTTGTTGGTATTAGTGGTGTTGTGAAAGTATTCCTGTGTAACATTCGTTCTATTTACCATAGATAGAAAGAATTGTTTGAAGTTGTATGTTTCTTTTCCTTTTTCTTTTGGTAAAAATAGGCAAATATAAAATTAGTTTAATTATTTTTAATTTTAATATCGTTCTTTCAGCTTCACACTTCACTACATTCCGCATATAATAGTAAAGTACCCTACACTCTGTTCCCCAATTTCCACTGAATTCTCGAGGCATTGCGTGTTGAGTTGCGCTGCACTGCCTTTTTTCTCAGTGCGAAGAAATGAAAATAGTAAATATTTTATTTCCTCGAGTGGGAATCGAACTCACAGCCGTCACATCAAGTTTTTTAATATAACCCTAAAATTAATGTTATATTATATTCTTTATACTGATATAATAGTATCGATATTCTGACAATTTGAGGCTAATTCTTTTTTTCATATAGCAGGGTAAGCAGAGAAAACTGTGTATCAAGAAACTCCGTTTTCTACATTTCTTCCGTTTTTTTATCTTTAAAAATATCACAAATGAATAATTTATCAGGATTCGTTTTCCGTAAATCAAACAAATGCGTCGTTTGGAACTGGCACTGCGAGTGTTTGTAGACACGATGGATGTGGGTTCGATTTCCATTGGGGGGAATGAGTTATTTGATATTTTCACGTCCACAATATGATAACAAAATGCGGTTGAATTCCATTACAATGCAATATCTTGAAATTTCTGCGGGGAACACACTTTTTTGGTACAAGGTTCCCTCTGCATATCTTGCTATATGCGGAGTACAGCGTAAAACTAAATATATATTTATTTACTACTAAATCATATTTAGTAATATAATAGGATGAAACCATTTAACTCCCAGGGAATAGAATCACGGAAACGTTTGTGAGATGTCGCCCCGGACTCGCTTAATGGCTTAACCTTTATCTAAGGTTGGCTGCAGCGAAATGTTATTGGAACTCAGACTATTAGGACATTTTTATATTTTCTTTTCTATAAATTATAATATTTTTTTATCAAAAATACTCTATATTAGCGTTTATATTTACTGTAAGTCTTATACATCTTTTTTTAGAGTTCTTTATCTCAAAAGGAAAAAAAACGGAACTTCATAGGGATCACTTCCTTGAGCGTTTTTACTTTTTACCTTGAAATCAAATAAAATCTAAGTATTAAAGTTAACGCGATCAAAAGATAAGAGCAAAAAACAATGCATAAATGCATTGTTTTTTCGAAAAGTGAAGAATTGTAGATATTTCATAGGAAAGAAATATAACTCACGAAATCAACTATAAATACGTTGTAGTTGATTTCATATAAATGAATGCACATGCCCCCAAATTTAACTTTGTCAAGTTTTATAATCCTATCGAATCCGATTCGCACTTAACTGGTTTTACTTAGTTTATAATTTATTTTTAGGTAAACAAACAAAAATTGTGAGTTGCGTCTATATCCACACACATAACTACTTAAAATAACATTAATTTGTTAATCAAATTAAATGTATATTTCCATTTCTTCACGGTGTTGAGGTTAAGCGCGGCGTTGAGTTCCGCCACCCAACACGCAATGCCTCCAGACTTCGGCAGAAAGTGGGGAACGGAGTGTCTTAACACTAGGTTCCCCTGCTACCCTGCTGTGTGTGGGATACAGCGAGAAGCTGATTTATTTTAATCTGTTAATCAAAATAAATCATATATTAATTTGACTTCTAATTTGGAATGAACAGATGCTTATATTAGGACAATATTCCACTTGATTGAATTAGGCCATCAAGCATGAATAGACAATGCGATAATATAGTTACAGTAAACATGGTCTTACTTGTAATCAAACAATTCTATGTACTTATAATATATATTATTAGATTTTCGCCATTCTTAATCTCTAAGTATCGAGGCAAAGCGCGGCGTTGATCTCCGTCATTCAATCACGTAATGCCTCTAGAATACGGCGGAAAATGAAGAACGGAGTGTAGTTTCCCTCTGCCTGCCCTGCCCTGCTGTGTGCAGAGTACAGCATAAAGATAAAAAACTATTTCAATTTTGTTTTATATAAATGGTTGATTTATCAAATCGGTCGATTTACTACCAACAGAAGTTCTTATTGAAATCTAACAGTATACTGAACCCACTACTGACGCCGTAGTAAGCCGCGCTGCCAGCGCCAGCCCTTACATATAGTCGTATGTAATTAATTACATTATGCTCAACCCAGTTACGCCTTCACATTATTACATACGTCTGAATACACGCATTAATTTTCAAGTTGAATGAAAGCACAAATACCTATATGAAAATATCATTTTTATAATTTTTTTCTTCGAAATATTTTTTTTAAATAGAATCTATGTTTATTTTTTCAATCAATCAAAAAAATCAAGCTTCACGCTGTATCCCGCACACAGCAGGGTAGGCAGAGGGAACCTTGTGTTAAGACACTCTGTTCCCCACTTTCTGCCGAATTCTGGAGGCATTGCGTGTTGACTGGCAGAACTCAACGCCGCGCTTAACCTCGACACCAGAGCGAAGAAATGGAAATATAAATTTAAGTAAATATTTCATCTCCTCGAGTGGGGATCGAACCCACAATCAGTCGGTTTTATAGTCACACCCTGTGCCACAGCGCTACGACTGGCCTCAAAAACAGAGAAAGAGATTTCTCTCTTCTCTCTTCTTCTCTTCGATTCGTCTCTTTCGAGACGGATGATTTTTTTTTCACTTCACGCAGCATCCCGCACTTAGAACTTCCGTTACTCACTTTTAGTCATAAAATATTAGCTACACGTATCTACACACATTGACTTAGAACAAATAAAAAACTTGAAAAAAATGATTATTTATTGAATACAGATAAAAAAAAAAACAATAATAATTTCTTGTGAATAAAAAAATATATACGGATGAAATATGAAAAAGTACTATTACGACACTTTCCCAAAGTAGGTTTAATCTAAGGCTTTACCAGAGATAATACCATAAGACGCGGCTAAAGTAAAGTGATTTCTGCGTTATCTGGCCGGGACACCTGATTCCCATTAATTATTTGCTAGGCTCTACCATTGTACTTATATTATGAAATTATATTATTTTCTCTTCATACAAACTATTTTAATATAACTAAAATGCTGGAGAAGCTTTTTTTCCCTATTACTTGTCAAACGGTTTGATCGTTACATACGTTTCTACTAGATTTTTAGAAAATTCCCTAATATTAAATTCCCCACTTTCCGCCGAGTTCTGGAGGCATTGCGTGTTGAGTGGCGGAACTCAACGCCGCGCTTTGCCTCGACACCAGAGCGAAGAAATAAAATATTTAATAAAAGTATAAATGTAAGTAATTTCCTCGAGTGAATATTGAACCCACAACCACTCGATTTTACAGTCACAGTTTGTGCCCGTGCACTACGAGTGGCCTTCTCCTAATATTTTGTCCTATAACCCTTATATTTGTTATTTCCTTTTTTTTCATATTATCTTGTGGGATTTTTTAGCAGGTTAGGCAAAAATAAAATCTTTCCGCTGGAATTCGAGACATTGCGTATTTGTGACGAAATTCAACACCGCACTTCGTCTTTCTCAGTGCAGGAAAATGTAAATAATTAATTGCGACGAGTAGAAATTGAACCCGTGACTCAGTGGGCCCCGCTGTAACTCAACGTGAGATAATTTATTAATTAGAATCATTACATTAGTAATATTTGAAATATGATCATGAATTTCGTATTGTACACAAAATTAAAAAATAGAATATAAGACAATCATTTTTACGTCAACATTTCATGAAAATTTGGACGATTTTTAGACATAAACACGATTTAATGATTTGTTCATCGAATTTTACATAAAGTATTATATATTTTATCTAGTTTAGTACACTAATACAAGTATTAAATGCAAAATATATTTTTTAATCAATAAATTCCAAATTTTTTTCTCAAATAAGTCGCATAATCTCTCTATAGAGATAGATGGTGGTCGTATTTCGTACCAGAACGCCATTACTTAAAGTCAAGCCTTATAAATTATTAAAACGCTCGACGAGCACCTGATATCGCGATAGCTCTTATCCAATGCACTCTTCTTCTTCTAAGTTTTGCAATTTGTAATAATTTAAGAAAATTATTCGCTTATTGTTTAAGAGTTAGCTAATAAAATTCATGAAACCTGCTTTATTTATGTAAAGATTATTATTATTGTAGTTCCCGCTGTATCCCGTACACGGCAGGGTAGAAGGGAACTAGTGTTAAGACACTTCAAAAATAATTAAGACTGTTCTAAATTGGTTTATAAGTTTTTATTTGACTTTTTGACTTGCTGTGTTTAGTATATGTGTCTGTGAGTATGGGAAATCATGCAAACTCACTTACAGCTACTGTCTAGTGTCGTAATACTCACGCTATCTTTATACACTCACACAAATGCAAAGCTCAGCTTACGTCTCACGGACTGTTCGACTATTTAATATTAATATTTAAAGGCAAAATGCGAAAATTTTAATATATATATATATATCTTTGCTCGAAAAGTGGACTATCCAATACAAGAAGATTGACGAGTCCAACCAAACCCACTCTTCAATTTTTTATTATTAGTAGTTAGGTAAAGCAAAATTAGAGCGTACAATAATTGGCAATGCAATATTCATTATAACAGAACGGAAATACTAGTGTTTTATTGAATTTATAGAACTAATGAGCTAAATGAATGTAAATTTAAACGCTACCTCAATTTCAGTGAAATTTAGTTAATAATGTGTGAGCGCGCCCACTGCCTCGTTGTATTTAGTGAACTTAGACTCTTTAATCAATATTATGTTACTCACAGAGATCATATTAATAGTAGTTTTTAATAAATTTTCGTGTAATATTTCTAATATAATAATAATATAGTTTTATTATTTTATATTTTTCCAAAATAAATAACTTTCTTGTTTTAAGGGTTGCACCTCAGTTAGTTGATGTTTTTTTTTTAATATCTTTAAATGTATTTTCAACTGTGACTGTAAACATGACAGTTGTGGGTTTGATTCCCATTCGGAAACATTTTTTTGCTCTAACAACACGACAGAGCGCGGCTGATTTCCGCCACTCTAGAAAATAATTATGTTCAAAAGTTCGACCGCTTGGGTTGTGAAACCACCTTTAGCATTGAACTAAGGCATACAATTTTAATAGTTTATAAGTCTAATTTTAAAACTAATTACACAATAAAAATTCCATACATAATAAGTCGTATAATTAACACTTGAAAGTATAATTAAATAACGTTCAAATAATGATAAAAATTAAATTTTCCCAATTTAATTAAACAAATTTGATATTCGTCCTTTATCAGAGATTTAGTTAAAATTTATGAATATTCATATAAAGGTGTGCAGCCGTTGAGCTTCAGTGGAGTTGATGCATAATTTGGAATGTAGGGCGCGGAAACTCAGCCATTTTGTTTTAAAACGACTACAAAATGGCGAATAGCGAGAGTCGTTAGCTTGAAATATAACAGGTAATTATTGCAATGGTTTTGCACCATTTATTGTAAAGCATCTACTTATATCATTCTGCGTCAGTATTATTTGTTTTAATGTTGTTATAATTGTGAGCATGTTATTAATATTTTTGAGGCAAAGCTCGGCGTTGAGTTCCGCATTTCAACACGTAACGTTTCCAGAATTCGGTAGAAAGGGGAAGTGAATTGTCTTAACACTAAGCTCTCTCTGCCTACCATGCTACATGTGGGATACAGTGTGAAGCTGTATGTTATTGGTATTTTTAATGTTGCCACTATACATTACATAGTTGTAGGCAGCGAAAACCTAGTGTTAAGATACTCCGTTCCCATTAAGACACATGCGTTATATTATTTCATTCCCCTACATGGGAATCGAACCTACAATGGTCGTGTTTATAATAGCTTGTAGCTTATAAATTGAAGTGGACGACAGATTATTATTTCCGCCCTAAATCAGATATCTTTCTGAAAATGATTTGAATCATTTGATTGAGAACTTTTCGTATAAGAATTTTGACGATAATGAGAACGAATGGGCCTGTGGTCAGAGCGCTTGGACAGTTTACTAGAGGCGCAGATTGAAATCCCGCTACGTTAAAATGTTTATACCTTGTCTAAAAAAATATTTAAGAAAATGAAGAAACAACATTAAATATATTAAAAACATACGATTTCATTTTAAATCTAAAATATCTCCACATCACAAATCAACAGCATCGTTATATTGAAAAAAAAAAACGGTATCCAAGCAAAATTATTTCAATAGAAATTTTGTGAAGTTTCATAATATATATAGTTCCTGGATCCAACGCCCTCACTTTCCACTCGACCGCGCCCACTCGGCAACTTACTCTTATATCAAATATGGCACATTCGTAGGGGACTCAGGTGAGAAATGGATAGAATAAAAATGTCAAGTATTTGGTAGGAAAGGGTTGAAAGGTAAGTAAGGTAACTTATTTCACAAATTCTTCTTTCAATAATAATAGTCCTCGTATTTTTAGTTATTTTGTTTTGAGGCCAGTCATGACGCAGGGGTCTGTTAACACTACAGGTTGTGGGTTTGATTTTCACTTAAGGACATTAAATATTTAATATATTCATTTCCTCACATCACGAAATCCCTCCAGAATTCGGCGGAAAGTAGGAAATGGAAGTATTTTAATGGGAACAGAGTATTTTAACACTAAGTAACCAGGTTCCCTCTGATTGCAAGTAAGCAAGCAGCTAGAAAAAATATTTTGTGTAAATAGAAACTAATATAATAATACCTACCTTACTATCCACTTTTTATAAATTTTAGAAGAAAATCAAATCCTTATCATGGACTGATACTTCACAGCTACGTCCACAACATTGTATGTATTTTATACGTTATATTCTCCTTTAAGGTTAATTTTAAATAAGAATTTTAGTATTTCTAATGTAAAATTCAAAAAGAAAAATGTCTGACACTGAAAAGCTCTAACTGTCTCCTGTATCGAGTTACAGTTCGAAGTAAATATATTATTCAAAAATAACTTTTCGCGACTTTGCAGCTACATTTTTAACTTAAAAATACCTTTATAGACTTCTAATGCAGCCAATAATTCTATAAATTTAGAAGTTATAAGTAGTACAGGTATAATGTGAAATTGAGAAGTAAGAAAATATTGTATTGTTATTTGAATATTAATTGAATACGTGTATAATGTGAAATTGAGAAGTAAGAAAATATTGTATTGTTATTTGAATATTAATTGAATACAATGTTTTCAAAAAATCTTACGTTGTTTGATTCTTATATTTTTTTAGGTTCACACTGTATCCCGCACATAGTAGGGTAAGCAAAGGGAACCTGGGAACTTAATGTTAAGACAGTCCGTTCCTTTTTAGACGCTTACATTCTCAACTATCTGATTCTTACACGTTCATAAATATTACTTTAATTCAAAAAAATACGATGATTGATAAAGTAAATGTATAATTAAATATTAAACTAAACAACAACATAAAACGGTTACTCAGAGTGAATAAAATAACCGTTTCAATTGTACCCATTCAGGGTTCAAATCTGATTTAAAATTATAATTTATTTCATAATAATGTGAATATTTTTCACAATAATATGAGTAAGAAACATGTACTAATAGAATCTACTATGCAAAGTTCAATTTTAGAAATTGCAAAATTAAACACTTCAAAAACCACTGTTTGAGATATTTCCCGCGGATCAGAATAAGCAACGGGAACCAAGTGGTAACCAAAACAGCTTCCACAACACAATCGGATATATTATAACTTAATATTTTCCATATACGCCACAGAAAAATATATGAAAATAAAAACACAGTAAAATTGGATTCATCTCTCCTAAAGTCGTTATGCCGGCTGTGATGATTGATTTTTAATTACGTCGAACCATTCAGTTTACATTGACAGTGTTGGGTCGAACGATAGATGAATGGAGGCGAGCTGATGACTCGCTTAGTTCCAACTTGGCGATTTGTCTTTCATCTGATCTAATAATAAATCTATTGAGGCCATCGGCCAGTCTGCCAGTCGTGGCGCAGGGACATAAAGTGTGACTGTAAAACCGACTGGTTGTGGGTTCGATCCCCACTTGAGGAGATGAAATATTTATTTAATTTATATTTCCATTTCTTCGCTCTAGTGTCGAGGACAAGCGCGGCGTTGAGTTCTGCCACTCAATACGCAATGCCTCCAGATTCAGCAGAAAGTTGGGAACGGAGTATCTTAACACTAGGTTCCCTACCTTGCAGTGTGCGGAATACAGCGTGAAGATGAGGCCATCGGCTGATGTGATGATTTTGGGTTCGATTCCTATTTGAGGGAATGCATTTTTTTTATTTCTACTCTTCTCGTAAAACAAATTTCAGTCAGTTCCGCCGCTATACACTATACTACTGAATTTTGACTATTTATACAGTATTACCTGAAAAAGCATATAATATGAAAGAATTAATAATAATAAAATATAATGGAGAGAATTTAAAAAGAACGTCGTAAATCATGTCAATGTTACACTGACAGACTTTACTCATCAATCAAATGACATGACGATTGCGCGCGAAAATATCCGAATGATTTCGAAGTAGACATCGTACAGCATACTAAAAATCTATGATAAAATCCTTATTACTCTTATTACTGAGTGACTACTAAACTATTAATTCAATAAATCAGCTTCACGCTGTATCCCGCACGTATCCCCGGTAAGCAGAGGGAACCTAGTGTTAAGACACTCCGTTCCCCATTTTCCACCGAATTCTTTAGACATTGCATGTATAGTGGCGGAATTTAACGCTTTGACATCAGAGCGAAGAAATGGAAATAGAAAAGTAATACGTTTTAAATATTTAAGTTCCATAGTTTTTAACTCTTAAATACACATACATAAAAAGTTATAAAAGGCTTAGAAGACAAGGCTTACCTGACGGATTACGTGGAAACAAGGGGACAATCAACTATTCCTTACTTTGACTGCACGAACCTGGAGCGGGATTATGTCAACCCAACCGCTTCGAGAACCCTTCTTACGAGCTTGAACCAACGGTTCACAGTTAAAAATCAAATAAAGTAACATGTAGGTTTTACTAGTGTTGAAGGAAAGTGTCATTTATACGTGACTGGTGAGTTAGTGTAGTAGTGAGAATCCGTGGAAGGTTTATTAAAGGATATATAAAGATTCAGTTAAGGAAATAGGCCAGTCGTGGCGCAGGGGCACAAACTGTAGAACCGAGTGGTGTGGGTTCGATCCCCACTCGAGGAAATTAAATATTTATTTAAATTTATATTTCCATTTCTTCGCTCTAGTGCCGAGACAAAGCGCGGCGTTGAGTTCTGCCACTCAACACACAATTGCAATCCGGCAGAAAGTGGGGAACGGAGTGTCTTAACACTAGGTTCCCTCAGCCTACCCTGCTGTGTGCGGGATACAGCGTGAAGCTGATTTTAGTTAAGGAAATATATTGTGTAATTCGGAGGCTTCGTCCCCTTCAATTTGCTACGTGCAATATTATAATAAACTCTTGATAGGAAGATGATGTATTTTTATATAAGTTCCTACTACATTAAGGTAATTACATATTTTTTTTATAAAATAACAAACCGACAATATTGTAATACCTGATCTCACTTAATAAATAACTTGGATTATAATTTAATAACATAAATGACTACAAAAATATTAATAAACTATTAAAGAAATATTATTTAAACAAACTTAAGTTGTAAAAAAAAATATAACTAAAACCAAATAGAAAAAGTAAAATGAAAACGGCTAGATACACTTACGTGGTTATTTGTAGTATTTAAATATTATAAATAAATGTAACGCATATTTGTTAGTATATAAACTTTTTTTTTACTTACATAATGTAAAATTTACTTAGTTACAAATCATTGGTATCCACATATTCAGTTTTCCTGTAATAAAAATTCTATGTAGCTGAACAAATTCCATACAAAGCGAATGGTGAACGTTAAAATTTTCTCAGTATAATGTCGGATAAGGATTATCTCAGCTGAAGCCTTTGAATAGAATGAAGCGCTGTGGAACTAAAATCAGCTTGTTATAGTAATAGATTTCGAGTTTACTTGTAAATACGCATATAAAGATAAAGTGGGGAACGGAGTACTGTATATTGGGAAGTGTTTTAGTAGTGGGTTCCCTCTGCTTATCCTGCTATATGCGGGATACAGCGTGAAGCAGATTTTTTAGATACTACTTATGATTAATGATTTCTTAAAAACTAGAACGATTTATAGATAATGTTATAGCATTTACGCCATTTTATTCAGTTAAGATATCAGCAGACTCTACTATAAGTTTATCGCATTATAATATATGCAACACAATTTGATTAAGGTGTAGAGTTTGTCAAGTTCGGGCGTTGAGGCGTGTAGAGTTACAAACTTAGTTGTACATACTCTTGGCAACATTTTATATGTAAATGTTTTTGATGAGATTTCAGTTTTTTTTATAAGACTGTTGAGACATATGCGTAAAGGGCCTACAATGGACCAGATTTGGTTAATTTTATAATAGAGAAAGTCAAGCTTGGTCGTCGTCAAGCTAGGTCCCCAGGTTCCCTCTGCTTACGCTGTAAATAACAGCAGGGGCTGTGTGATATACAGCGTGAATATATTATGACTCTTACCTCCCTTACTATTTTCTATTTATAGTACTTAAAATACTTATACATAATGCTAATATATACTTATATAAATATTGGTTATATTTATATACGTACATATTTTAAAGCAGTTTCTTTCAAGTTGTTTTCTGAAATGAAACAATTTCCTTCTTGGTGAAGTCTACAACTTCTAGTATAAAATTCCTGTATTTTTTTACTGTGTCTAATCTATGTATAATGAAATTTGATTTATTAATACACACTGTATAATACATAAGAGAACATCGATATAACAGCCTAATTCAATTTGATATAAATACCTCGCGAATAGGCCAGAGTCTCCCATCTGTTATATTCGTCGTTTTTAATTTTGTATCGTACGTATCGTATCGTAATTTTGTGGCTTAACGCCGCATTGTCTTCTCAGCTTAATTTTATAATATACTAATTCAGGCGAATAAAGCTGCTGCTTCTGCTTCACTCGTCTGATCCTAAAGAATCCTTAAAAATCCTAAGAGTTCTGCATGATACATGACACATTTTATAAACCCGAGGTTACTACAGTGGGAACATAGAAATGAATGTGATAAAATGAATGTGATGTAATAGCGTTATTTAGCGGTCTTTAATAAATGGACGATCAGACGCAAAAATATTTTTTTGTATTTCATTCATCAGTTCCTGTGATTAGCACGTTAATCCAACAAACTCTTCAGCTTTCTAATATTAGTATAGAATGTATTCTATACTCTCTCATCAACCAATATCAATCTATAGATTGATACCAAAATTGCAAATATGAGATCAGAAAATAGACACCCTTACAAATTTCTTCCTTATCATTCATTTTCTACGACATTATTTGTTAATTCTGTAATTTTCTGATGAGAGATTAATTTTTTTATGTTTATTGTATGTTATGTTACATTTAAGTTTCATAAGTATCCAATCCTTTTTATTTAGTAAATAATAAAAACGAACTGGCTGCGGCTGGCGTTTAACCCAAGGGCGGTCTATTGTCACTCGCCTTTTGTTCCCCGGTCCGTGCATGAGAATGTTAATAGGTCAACAGAGATTGGGTCGGGCTTAATTTAGTGACGCAAGACGGTGTTTATTTACGGGTAAGTTTTGCATATTATAGTTTATGTATGTAAAAGTTATGTTTACAAAAAAATATTATAGTTGGTTTAAACTGGTAAAAGGAATCAATTAGAATTTTTCCATCTCTGTGAAATGCAATGACGTGGACGCCCGAAAGTATATAGTGCCTTACATTCGTACGGTGAATTCGATCCTATCCATAACCCAGGAAACGCGTATACCCCGTGTACTTGTAGTAGACGCCGAAGAATTGCTCGCGCACACTACTAAGACGCCTCGATGGAGTAACCGCCTATTGCGGCCGTCGTTGCCTTCAGAATACCCCGGGGTTCTCCTAGGACACCCGCTCTATGACCATGACCCTTCTGCAGTAGCTCCTCAACGATAAAGGAAGTTAGAGACGCTCATAGCGTCTTCTCCTACCCCTGGCCTACTGCGATGAATCGGGTCTGCATTAGGAATCAATAAGACCCTAGTCCTAAGTCAAAACAAATTCTGCAACATAATTTTTGTGCAAAATTTTTAATATCATATTCACGAAATAAAAAATATATGATACATCCAGATATTCAACGAATTTTGTTACAAACTTTACTTTACAAGATATCGAATCTAAACAAGCAACAATGTTTTATCTCAAAATTCATTAATAACATCGTCCTTTAAACTTCAACTTCCAACCATTATTTAGCTAAATTAAAAGATAAAACTCAATCTCAAAAAGTCAATTAAAAACAACTTTGTAGTCGATATTTAAGATTTGCTGAGATAATAAGCTGTTCTTTTGGGTCACAACTTTGATACGGCCATAAAAATAACTAGGTCAGAGTAAAAAAAAAAAATTCTCAAGCGTATCTGGAGTGCCCCGTCATCGAAGATGGGCATTGTGTGGCAATGCCTCGATTTTATTTAGCACTCCACTGGAGGAGTTTGGCCGTCAAAGGAACAATCTCATGTAAGGAGGATTAAGATTATGCTGTTAAAGAATTCACGAATTATATGATAGCTTGTAAGTTGTTTAATTTAGTAAACATTTTTTTTGTAACATATGTTATGGTATATTTTTACATAATTTATGTCATATTTATAAATATATATATGTATATTAATAAAGCATCGTTTATATTATTAACTATAATCAGATTAAGAAGGAAATATTTATATAGAGTTTTTTTATCTATTAATTATACTATATTTCTATAATTGTTAATATTTAGTTCCTTTTGTTGTACTTTTCCTCTACAGTAGGGAAACGTAAGTATTTTAAATGAAACTATTTTAACCGGATTAATCGCGTATATTTAAGGTTTTACATTTTGGAAAGCCTACTATACTCTACCCGTCTACCCGTGACCACGGACTGATGCAAAGTATTCGAAACGTCGTCGGGTTTCCAAAATGTAAAACCTTAAATACGCGATTAATAGTTTCATTTAAAATGTGTAATAATCGTGAAAATCAAAAAACTTATTAAACGTAAGTATTTTTAAAGTTCTTTCGAGTTTTGGGCATTTATTAGTTAACTTGAATAAATCGTTTTTTTACAGAAAGTGCATTTTTTTATACACGTATATTTTACGGATGCCGTAGTGATAGGTAGTTAGTAGGTATATAAGAAACTCATGATATATATCTATGTTTTATCAAAACCAGCTTAATAACGTATATCCTGATAATAAATGACTTGTGATAAAGGACTTCAAAATAGCTTATATAATCGAATTTCTCTATTTAAGAGCCCTTGCCTTCCTAGGATCTCCTTGCCAATTTGCAATAAATTTAAGGTACGGTTGGGGTCGCCCACGTAGCGTTCTAGAATATATTACTTTATATTTTATTTAATTATAACTTTTAATAACAAAAAATGTACGTAATATATTTATACAGGCCAGTCGTGGCGCAGTGGCACAAAGTGTGACTGTAAAACCGACTGGTTGTGGGTTCGATCCCCACTCGAAGAGATGACATATTTCCTTAAATTTATATTTCCATTTCTTCGCTCTGGTGTCGAGGGCAAAGCGGGCGTTGAGTTCTGCCACTCTACACGCAATGCCTCCAAAATTCGGCTGAAAGTGGGGAACGAAGTGTCTTGACACTAGGTTCCCTCTGCCTACCCTGCTGATTTTTTTTATATTTATACTGTTACTTACTTTTTTATACGATGTAGGTTTGTCGTTTGAAATTATTCTAAAGCATTAAGTAAACGTTGTATTGTTGTAAACTTATTATTTTTTTAATAAGA
>JAATLQ010024950.1:0-35511 GCA_013421005.1 Heliconius erato x Heliconius himera
TCCATTATCGATTGTATTAAGTGGCGGTAGTGTGCTGCGTCTTTTCCGGTGGATTTCCAATATAAGCACAAACGACGCGGCACTCATGTTCATTACGTTCTAAGATATTGTCAAGACAACTTGTCATTATAATTCATATTTCAATATTGTGACTACGAGAGTATATGTGTATATAACAAGTGTAAATAAATTTATTGTAAAAGTTGGATTTTGTGTCTGATTTGTTGGTTCGCCTAACAATCAGTTCTTTACTTTTTGCAAATTTGTTTTATGTTGATGGCTTTTAAAGACGAGACTCCAATAACTCATCTACCTTACACTGTTTTTCTTTTTTTTTTAAATATAATAAAATAGTAACAAATTTGCAAAAGTCGTTCTACACCAAATCGTAAGCCGGCAACTCTATAAATGAAACGCATAAAATCGCAGTACCAATTCTCTGTCATAAAATACCCATCCCCCCCTAAATAACTCCTCAGCATATAAATAGGGGTTGGCATTAGTTTTTATGCCGCCTGCTTCGATCCTTAACAATGCTTTCGGGGTCGTTACGACCCTAATTGAATTACAAAAGTCGTATGGTCTAAGTGATCTGCTCTCAATTAAGGTTGTATAGATGTGAATTATCGTCTGCCCCATTTTATGATATAGGTTAAGGATGTTCGATAATGACAATTACTTTTTTTTTTCTCAAGAGAAATTTCTTTGAAATTGTTTGTTTAATTATCGAGATCATCATCTTTTGTAATTAATTATATTTTATTAGAAAAATATTTAAAAATATGACTGTAAACGCGACAGGTTGTGGGCTCGATTCCCTCTTGAGGAAATGAAATATTAAATTATTGTCTTCTTTCTGTTGTTGAGGCAAAGACTTGAGTTCCGTCACTCAATACGCGATGCCTCTAGAATGCAAAAAGTGAGGAGTGGCGTGTTTTAATACAAGACTCCCTCTGCCTACTCTGCAGGATACAGAGTGAAGCTAAAAAAAGAATATATTAAAAAAATACAGATTATTGATTATTATCATTTATTTTACAAAATAGTGAATCTAGTGAGAAATAAATTTTAAAGGTCTCCTGGAATTTAAAATGAAAGTTGTGGCTTATTTATATTCCTCCAAAAAAAATTTCCAAATCTTATTAATTAAGACCGTTGCGCTTTTTATTTTTAACTCTAACTATCCTTTTTTTTAGTATACCTATTCCTCTATATTCTTAATGTTTATTCATATTTTTTTATCAGCTTCACGCTGTATCCCGCACACAGCAGGGTAGGCAGAGGGAACCTAGTGTTAAGACACTTCGTTCCTCACTTTTCGCCGAATTCTGAAGGCATTGCTTGCTGAGTGGCGGAACTCAACGCTGTGTTTTGCCTCAACACCAGAGCGAAGAAATGAAAATATGAATGTAAATAAATATTTCGCTTCCTCGAGTGGGGATCGAACCCACAACCACGCGATTTTACAGTCACACTTTGTGCCTCTGCGCCACGACCGGCCTCTTTTATTCATATTTCAAATATGAAACTTAGTTTTCACTAGAAACTTATAATTATCATAATATATCTTTGGCTTAGCGTTTTATACGCTACGTTTAAATGTGATTTTTTCGTTATGTACTCATATTTTTTTATACTTTAAAATACAAAATCGACCTTTATTTTATTTCATATAGTAGAGAAAAGAAATAAATTTTCGAAAGTGTGAAAATCTCAATCATCTCTCCTTAACCATCTCTCCCTCTCTTTAGCGCAATAGTGACATAAGAGTTAAATAATTAAAATGTAATATATATAGTATATTACATTTTAGTAATCTGTGTAGTTATAGAAAACGTATAAAAATTTGAACCCGCGCCTCCTGGAAACCGATCTGACCTGGTCGGACCTGGTCGGTTTCCAGGAAGTGCGGGTTCGAGTCCCGTTACGTTCGAAATTTTTATACGTTTTCTAAATAAGTATTTTTCTTTCTTAAGTGTGGATTAACACTTTAAAAAATGTAAAAAAAATTGTAATGTGTTTTTTTATTAAAAATGTAAATATATTCAAAATACGTGATAAATTAAGGTAAAAATATTTTATAATACGCGCTATAAAAATGTGGATGGTTGGATCTAGGTTAGGTTAAAAGGTAGCCCTCAGCTATGCAGGGCGGGGATTAAGACGTTCTTTTAGACAAAAAAAATAGTTTAATGTTTTTTTTCTACTTTTAGAAACGTCAAATATGAGCTTATTTATTATTTACCGTTTTAAGGTTCGTTTTATTATTAGCACGTTTTCACACTGTATCCCGTAGAGTAGATAGAAGGAACCTGGGAAACTACTGTTAAGGCACTCTTTTTCCATTAAGGCACTTTCGTTCTCCAATTTGCGGAAACCAACGCCGCGCTTTGCTTTACCAGAGCGAGAAAATGAAAATATTAAATATTTCATTTCCATAATGATAAAAGAATGTGAATCGAACCCACAACCTAATGTTTACAATCGCATGGCCACTGGCCTCTACTCGTTTGCTTCAATTTTTCTTTTAATTTTTATAACACTTTATTTACATATTGTATTTGTAAATTGATATAAGCATAAAAAAATTGGTGGATAGTTTTAATAATCCATCCCCAATAGAATGTCAGCATTCATTATAATATTTTAATAAATTCAGTCAATTTAGCTTATCACTATATTTAGCATTTCAAATGTATGAATAATAATTTAAAATTTATGATTCAAAAATAGAGAGAGTCGTGGCGCAGGGGCACAAAGTGTGACTGAAAATCGACTGGTTGTGGGTTCGATCCCCACTCGAGGAGATGAAATATTTACTTAAATTTATATTTCTATTTCTTTGCTCTGGTGTCGAGGCAAAGCGCGGCGTTGAGTTCTGCCACTCAACACGAATGCCTCCAGAACTCGTCAGAAAGTGGGGAACGGAGTGTCTTAACATTAGGTTCCCTCTGCCTACCCTGCTGTGTGCGGGATACATCATGAAGCTGATTTTTTTATTTTAAAATAGAGATAATTTTTTTACACTTTATTATAGGTAATAGTAGTACTTTAATTCTTACGTTGCAGTAATCAATGTTTTTTTTAATATAAAAAATATAACTCACAGCTGTTGGTACTTATAAGGTAATTTGTAAATTACATGATTTACATAATCTAGATTTTATACCAGTTTACTTCCTTATACTTCCCTCATTCCATTCCTCGTTAAGTCAGAATCCAAGATAACATTGAAATTATGTGCAGATGACATAACTCGTCAGAAAGTGATTTTGCAAATACGGCTCGAGACGGAACAGGAAAACGAAATAAAACTAAGATGGTATTGAATCTTCACTTTATTAGTAGGACGAAAAGTAGATATATATTGATTTGTAAAAAAATAGAGAAATTATATTGAAATATAGTGATGTTAGTTGTGGCACAGGGGCTTAAGTGTGCGATTGTAAGCACGACAGGTTGTGGATTCGATTCTTATTGGAGGAAATGAAATGAAATTTAATATTTTCTTTGCTCTTAATGCTCTACTGAGGTAAAAGCGGGGCGTTGAGTTTCGTTTTAACACTAGGTTTCCTCTGCCTACTCTGCTGTATGCGGGGTACAGCGTGAAGCTAAACACACAACAGGGTAGGCACACAACAAGGAAGGCAGAGAGAACGTAGTGTTAAGACACTTTGTTCCACACTTTCCACCGAATTTTTCAAGGCGTTGCTTGTTGAATAATGGAGCTTTTGCTTTGATGCCAGAGCAAAGAATATATAATATTTAATTCATTCCCTCAAGCAGGGATGGAACTCATAACCGTTGCGTTACAGCCCCGTCCTAGTGCCTCTGGGTCACGACGGCCTCAATACTGTATATTAAAATATATTATGCTTTAGGAATATTTAGACTCACATTTTATAGTAACAAACTTTGTGTGCATAAATTTTGTAGTTTAAAGTAGTTTACTGGAAGTCTAGTCTAACTGACTAGGTGTGGTGCCTTAACCTGGGAAACTTTTGTTAAATTTGTACTCCTCACAGTATGCAGTTCGCCTTTTAACTACTATAGTAATATATTAAATAACTTATCTTGAAGTTTTTAGGAGAGAACCTAGTGTTAGACATTTTATTTTAACACCGCGAATGGTCTGCTCAGAAATTTTGACATGCCCTAATTAATTGTCGAAACCACAATCAATATTTCCCTATTATTTTTGTTGTAGGCCGGGGGAACCTTCGCTGAGTTCTGAAGGCATTGCGTGTTGAGTATCGGTTATCGGTACTGAACTCCGCGTTTTGCCCCGTAACCAGAGCAAAGAAATATAAATATAAAATATTTAATCACTTCGAGTAAGAGTCGAACCTACACACTTGTAGCGTTTACATTCACACGCTTATACCCTACGTCACTCATACTTCCCAAAAAAAAACCAATTAAAATCTAACAACCAACAATCCACCTACAAGTCAAAGGAAATGTCAAATTTTCGAACCCTAAAACGTGGCCTAAGCTAACAGCTGACTGCGTGATACGTGAGGCCCTCGCCCAGTTAGTGACCTACGTGACCGAGTTAGAAATGTTACTGTATAAAAATATCTACGTACGTATTAGTATAGGTAAGTACATATTTAAAATAAAATCAGCTTCACGCTGTATCTCGCATACAGCAGGGTAGGCAGAGGGAACTTATTGTTAAGACACTCCGTTCCCCACTTTCTGCCGAATTCTGGAGGCATTGCGTGTTGAGTGGCAGAACTCAACGCCGCGCTTTTGCCTTGACACGAGAGCGGAGAAATGGAAATATAAATTTAAGTAAATATTTCATCTCCTCGAGTGGGATCGAACCCAAAACCAGTGGGTTTTACAGTCACACCTCGTGCCGCTGCGCCACGACTGACCTCAACCTTATTTCAACTCAACATTATATTTCAACTCAACATTATTATAGAAAGTAAATAAACAATAACAATGAATTAAAAAATATTAACGTTTTAATTATATTCTTATTATAAAAACTAAAATGAAATGAAATATCTATGACGTTAACAGGTTATTCATAAAGATTTCAATTTAAAAAACTAGCTTTGATTCGTATCTAAATTAGTATAGAAGTAAACAATTTCAGATTTTATAGATTAGGCTAGTAATATTATAAAATAATCATGGCGCAGTAGCAAAAACCTGACTTTAAACGCAACGGTCGTGCGTTCGATTCCCATAAGAGGGAATGAAATATTTAATATTATTTTTATTTCCTCGCTCTGATAACGAGGCAAAGCGCGGGGTTAGCCACTCAACACGCAATGTCTTTTTCGGAAAATATGGAACGAAAGTCTCTTAATTCGAATAGAGTGTCTTCACACCACCAGGTTCCCTCTGCCTACCCTGCTATGTTCGAGACCCAACGTCGAGACAAAAAAATACAAAATTATAAGGTAATGATGGAGCAACGGCACAGACTCTTACTGTAAACGGTTGTGGGTTCGATTTATACATATGGGAATTGATCATTTTTTCATTTAAGTGTTTTATTAAAGTCTAACTTCTTAACACTAGGAGACACCTCTGTCTACTCAGCGGGATAAAGCGTGAAGTATATACATATATATATATAATAGTATTTTGTTTAAAAAATGTATATTTTTTAAAAAAATAAACTAATTTATCGCTTCCAAAATCCGATAAAGGTAAATATTCTGTTTCAAAGTAAAAGTAAATATTCTATTTCACTTTTGTAATAAAAAACAAACTCGTCTGATGTAATTGGGACAAGGTAGTGGATTCAATTTTCTTAATTAATATTATCTTTATTTATTTTCCTGACGTGACTAAACTAAACATTGTATTGTGACATACCCATCAAAGAATAAAAGTCACTAAAAAGGCACAAAGCCCATAACATAGTGACTGATCACTTATTTTCAAAAGAAATAAGTGACTAAAGAGCAAAAATAGTTAGAAATAAGTAATAATTTTATCAAAAGTGGGTTAGTTATATGCGTCATATTAATTAAACATAACAGCTTTATAACGGTATTGTAATTTTAAGCATATTGTTAGAAGCGTGTATCGTGTTTGCATACGATTATATGCCGTGTTGGTTGTCATTTAAATCGTGTAATTTGTTGTATTACAGTTTGTGAGGTGAAACGTGTGACTGTAACCGCGATGGGTTGTGGGTTCGATTTTCAGTAGAAGAAATTAAATGTTTAATATTTTCATTTCTTCGCTTTGGCCTCAAGACAAAGCGTGGCGATGACTTTTGCCTATTCAACACGCAATGCCTCCATAGTTTGGCAGAAAAATTATGAACCAAAGTGTCGAGGCGGGAACGAAGTGTGTGAAGTGTTAATAATAGGTTCCCAGGTTCTTTTTGCCTAGCATGGCTAAGCAAGATAAGAAAATACGTTATTCTCTCAAGTAGGAATAGTATTTGCAACCATCGCATTTACAGTCAGACGCTGTGCTACTGCTCCACAATAGTCTCATACACATATACCTTGAATACGATAGAATAAGATTCATAAGTTTTTTGTTTAAATGAAAAACATATTTAAATTGCAATTTTTTTTGCTTAGCGCTGCACAAAGCCTATCCTAGGCAGAGTGTATAGTGTTAAAACACTAAATTCTCACTTTTCGCGGAATTTTTGGGGCACTGCATGTTGAGTGGTGAATCTCAACGCCGCGATTATGTTTTGGAGTGAAGGAATAAAAATATTAAATAATTAATTCTCCCAACTAGGAATCAAACTTATAAGTCATAACCGTCGCATTCACAGTCACACGTTTGACCTACTACGCTACGATTAGTTCAAATTAATTAATAACATTAAAAATCAATAATTAAAATTTCCAGCAATACAAAGCTTTTCAGAAGAAAAAAATGTCTACAAAGGGAATCGAATTCAATACGTCCCAAAAATAAAAACCAAACGACTAAACACGCTGCTAGCACTCATCACAATTTATACCTATTCTTCTAAAAAAGCCGTCTCTCCAATGAAATGGAAGAAGCCGCGTAGCAGAAAAGATCAAAGGGCCCCATATAGATTAGGTAACCGACGCTCTGTCACGTTCGAAATGAAGCTGGGCGACTATCGAACGATTTTTTATTCGTAATACATCTGAGTGGTTCTCAAACAATATTACAAGCGCTTTTTATAAAGAAAATTCTATAGTCATTTAAGTTTTTGATTTGAGACGTGGCGTAGCGGCACAAAGTGTGACTGTAAAACCGACTGGTTGTGGGTTCGATCCCCACTCGAGGAGATGAAATATTTACTTAAATTTATATCTCTGGTGGTTTTTTTTTTATTTTTTTCTGTAATTAGATATAAGAAACTTGGGTCAGAGAATAAAGGCTATTTTTATTTTATTTTATTTTATTTTTTATATCTCTGGTGGAGGCTAAGCGCGCCGTTGAGTTCTGCCACTCAACACGCAATGCCTCCAAAATTCGGCAGAAAGTGAAGAACGGAATGTCTTAAAACTAGGTTCCCATTGCCTACCCTGCTGTGTGCGGGGTACAGTGTGAAACTGATTTTTGATTTATTTTTATCATTTAACTTTACATTGACGGTGAGTATTGTTTTTTTTACTAGCTGAAAAATAACGCTAATATTTTGTAGAGGGAACCTAGAAACCTAACATTATGATACTTTGTTCCCCCATTAAGACACTTTCGTTCTCCACTTTCTGCCGAGTTCTTGAGGTACTACGTGTTGAGTAGCAGGACTTAACAGAGTGTCACGACAGTAGGTTCCCTCTGTATACCCGTCTAAACGGGATACAGCGTGAAGCTGAAGGAAAATAAACCTTCTATATAAAATTACCTAAAAATATTTAACGATATTCAAAGATAGGCTAAATCCAAAATATCCCCATACAGCCATCTCACTAGGTATTGTAGTGGCAACCATCAATCAAACGTAATGTAAAACGCCCACAAAGCGTTACGTGGAATAATAAAGTCATGAATCAGTAGGATTCATATTATGTTGTTTTCTGAGCCTTTGTCTTGGATTTAGACATATTAAACATTCGAGCGGGCTTTCGGTACAATTTAATTTTATTTGGTTTCACGCTGTATCACGCATATAGCAGGTTAAGCGGATGGAACTTGGGAAGTTTAGATATTTTACCCAAGTGGGAATCGAATCTACAACCATCGAGTTTATAGGTGCTACGACAGTATTTGACATCATTTTACATAAAAAATTAGGTCAACTTCACACTATATCGCGCATACAGCAGAGTAGGCAGAGGGAACCTAGTGTTAAAACACTCTATCCACCACTTTCCGCCGATTTTTGCGAGGCATTGCTTGTTGAGTGGTAGAACTCAAGCCCGGTGTTTTACCTTGGTGCCAGAGCGAAGAAATTAAAAAAATAATAAATAATAACTCATTCCCTCAAGTGGGGATCGAACCCACAACCGTCGCGTTACATACACACTCTTGCTCCCCTACGCCACGACAGCCTCCACCGTAATACATAAATTATCTTAATGCAAACATCTCCTTCCCTTAATTCTGTAGAAGCTGATGTTTTTGCACGGGGACATCCATTAGCACTATGAAAATTTCATCCCTCAATCTTATTAAAATTAGCAATTCAAATGTCGACAATTTTTTATATTTCTTTTGAATTTTAAATTGTCTGATTCGCTCGCTTTCGTTTCGATGATGAAATATGAATATAAAAATTAGGGGTGATGTCTTTTTGTCTTTAATTATTTAAGGATTTGTTAATTTATGTGATTACAGCTTCACGCTGTATCCCGCACACAGCAAGGTAGGCAGAGGGAACCTAGTGTTCACACACTTCGTTCCCTATTTTCCGAATTCTGGAGGAATTGCGTGTTGAGTGGCAGAACTCAACGCCGCGCTTGGCCTCGACACCAGAGCGAAGAAATGGAAATATAAATTTAAGTAAATATTTCATCTCCTCGAGTGGGGATCAAACCCACAACCAGTCGCACACACACACTTTGTGCCGCTGCGCCACAACTGGCACTTATGTGATAACCAGATGTATTTTTTGTACAAGTTTCATAGAAATTGTTCTTTTTTTTTTTAGCTTCACGCTGTATCCCGCATGCAGCAGAGATGGCAGAAGAAGCCTAGTATTAAGACACTCTGCAGAATTTTGGGGACATTGCGTCTTCATTGGCGGAGTTCAATGAAAGGAAACGAAAGAAAAGTAAATATTAAATATCTCATTTTCTCGAATAGGAATCGAACCCACAACCCGTCGGGTTTACTGTTACACCGTTACCGTCCTTGGAGAATGGGGAGGGGAGCACTAAGCTCTTAGTCTCGTAATAAGAGCATATGTATATACCAGTATAAGTATATTGTATATAAGTAAGTCAAATATAACATGAAAAATATAATAGGTACAAAATTTACCTTGTTCAGCCGGCTTAGAGTATTTTTTAAATAGGTATAGCTACATGGGATAATCCGCGCGGCTATTAAAACTTTAAAATATCAGATTTTCAATATTTTTAGGGTTCCGTACTGCAAAGGGAAAAAATGACAGCCTAATATAGAATCACTTTCTTGTCCGTCTGTCTATCTGCAATCGCCGCAAAGTATTACGCTGAAATTATAACCAAATATGAGGCCGGTCGTGGCGTAGGGGCACAAAGTGTGACTGCAAAATCGACTGGTTGTGGGCGGATATTTTCATTTCTTCGCTCTGATGTCGAGGCAAAGCGCGGCGTTAAGTTCCGCCATTCAACACGCAACGCCTCCAGAAATTGGCGGAAAGTTGGGAACAGAGTGTCTTAATACTAGGTTTCCTCTGCCTACCCTGCTGTGTGCGGGATACAGCGTGAAGCTGAAAAAAAATATATAATCAAATATTCAGTTTGACAGCCCCCTGGAGCACAATAATAATAATGATTTTCCATATTTTTTTTATTGCTTACACTATATACTGCATTATACATTCAGGAAGGTAGACAGAGGCGATCTAGTGTTGATACGCAATGTAGAGTGTTCCCACGAACCTCCTTATTATAGAGACATTGTATGTGGAGTTTCGGCACGCGGCACAACGAGGAAAATAAAAGAATTCATTCCTTCGAGAGGAAATCGAATCCACAACCGTCACGGTTACAGCCAGCAAGTGTGCCACGACGGCTTAAACTATTTAAGAAGATATATAGAGACAGTGAGATAAGTCTAGGGCTTAGGATGTAACGATTTAATTCTTAGAAATCACTAAAAATAACGAATATTATAAGTCAACTAGGAAAGAGAACCAGAGGCCAGTCATGGCGCAGGATCACAAGTGTGTTACTTTGTAGTCTTTTACAACGCTTATACGCTAGTGGTTGTGGATTCGATTCCCACTTGAGAAAATTAAATATTCATTTCTTCACCCTGGTGTCGAGGCAAAGCAAGAATTCGGCGAAAAATGAGGAACTGACGGTCTTAACACTACTTTTACAGTGCTACCCTGCTGTGTGCGGGATATAGTTTGATTTTTTTTAGGAAAGAGAATAATAAAATATTTTTACTCATTTAACCATCAGATAATTCCGTACTACAATCTTAAGACTTGGCTACAAGGGACAATAAATAAATGATGTTCTTGAACAGGCTTTGTTTATTAGTATTGCGGTCCAAGTCAGTCGTGAACGACTCTTAGGGGTAAAATTGGCTGAAGCTACGCAGCATAATTAAGAATCTAGTGGATTTATATTCAAAGTGCGACAAGGGGGCCGTTACTCAGAAATAGTACGGCAATATTCATACATCATTTCTAGAACGACCTTTTGCAGCGACGTGGCCGCGCCGTATCGGTAGCGGTGCCGTTTGGAATACATACGTAATATATTAATATGATTTTTGCGTATTGTTTTTTTTTGTTTATTTATATAATTTGTTAAATTGATTCCAATATCTGGTATCGAAGCGAAAGCGCGCAAAATGCGCTAAAACTGCCCTCAATTTAATTATTAATTTTTTTTAAGGTTTAAAAAATTATTTCATAGTAAATGTATGTGAAATAAATATAAATTTGTTATGATGATTTTATTCTTGCTTATTTCGTGCACCAGTCAGGCCCACAAAACTTATTTTAGTTTTAATCAGCCGATTCGCAAGTTGATAGATGAGTTTAATTTTCAATGGCAAGAATTAAATATTTAAATTATTAATGATATTTAATATATCTTGTTACGATTTATTAAATATTATGTCGAACATATTATTCTAAAAATAAACTATATATATACTATCTAATATTTTTTGGTCTGTAATAATATTTTCCTTTTTATTATAAGAAATCTTATGCAATGTCGTATACATATGTTGACAGTTGATGTCGTAAATCCTTGGTATCTTAAATTATGTAACTCACGTAGGTTTGTTTTATGTATTCTGAACTTAGTCTCCGTTGCTTCCAATATCAAAAAAGAACGTGAAAATAATTCCACTTTGACTACTTAAAAAAAATGTAAATAGTAGTCGGAGAAAAGCGATCCTTATGAAGTTTCTCTACTTTCCATTTAAATATAGATATACCCAATGTTGTCCAAACAAACAATTCATATTAAAATATTCCAGTTAAAAAAACGGCAAAGATCAGTTCCGCCATTTAACTCAACCTGTAATGTCTCTAAAATTGAATAACCAAGAATTAAATATTTTACACTATATTACATTGTCTTTTTTTTCTAGCCTGTACTGTCCCACTGTTGGGCAAAGGTATCTCTCCATTTCTTCCACACTGGTCTAGTTTGTGCTATTGAACACCAGTCCAGCTCGTTTCAGTCTGCCAATTCTCCTTTTAGAGATTGGAATCGCACTGGCTGAAGATTTCGCCCAAGACTCTTTAGACATGCGGCAGACGTGTCCGGCCCACTCCCACTTCAGCGTACCGGCTTTAATACCCACGTCAGCGATTTTTGTGCGAGAGCATAGTTCAGTGTTTCGGATTTTATCCATTAATTTGATACCTAAGATGCTGCGCTCCATCACACGTTGGCAAACCTTGAGGGCGGACTTCTGTGAATTCGTCAAAGACCATGTCTGGGCACCATGGGTGAGCACTGGGAGGATGCACATACCATCAGTCGTCGTTTATGTCGCAGGGAAAGATCTCCTTTCATGAGATCCCCCATAGACCAATAGCTCGTCCAGGCATTTTTTATTCATCTTTCGACTTCTTTGTCTTGTCGGCACTGAAGAAAACTATTTGACTCTCCTCTCCTCTGAATTTACGGTCACCTTTTGTTGTACGCTGTCGGTCATCAGCTTGGTCTTTGCCATATTCATTTTTAGTCCCAAGGCTCCATATTCATTTTTAGACTGAAGGCTGGGTTAATCAGCGAATCGAAGGTTTCTTAACCTGTTTTACCTATACCTTTATCCTCTCAGTCAAATTTTATTGATGCTGTGCTCTGCGTATAATATGGCGCAGTAAATTGATATAAAATGGTTCAATGTTTTGATTTTGCAGAGCTTGAAATATGGAAATATGAGAAATGCTGTCATATGCTTTGGTAAAATCAATGAATGAACTTTTCTCAGAAAGTAGCAATCTTCGCTTATAGGTACATAGCTGGCATGGTCAGTGCCGTTGACATCGGAACAGGCAGTGTTATCGTCACCCGCGTATTTGGTGAGTAATTACGTTTTGAAATTCCACTACGGACTTGATGCTTTCGTAAGCATTCCGATAATAAATAAAAATTCAACCTAAACACAAAGCGCCGACGAAGATGCTGAAACCTTTTACAATTCTTTACTATATTCCTAGTAAACTCTAATTTCTCATCTTATATATAAGGTATAGGTAAGGTAGGTTTGATTTTCCTGAAACATGTGAAGATGAAACTGAAGAAGTCAAGACGCAAAAGACTTGTCGTTTGTGCTAACATTAACTCAAAAGATAGTTGACAGATAGATGCTGTTCGAGCAAAAAATACGTTTGATTGCAGCGCACGTAAATGTATGCCCTGACTGTGCTTGGAGTTATATTAAGAGAGTTTTGCCGTTGTAAATTGAACAGTCCGATTTTTTCAAAATTCAAGCCAAATATTTTATTATAGTTCTATTTTCAAATATGTAACAAAGTTGATTTTCTTTCTATACTTAATTTTTCGTTAAGCTCTTTACGTTTCATTACGCAAGGAAAAATATGTAACTCGTACCTTTTTTAAAAAAATCTATATTACATACGCGGCCTCTCAAGCCTCACGTCGGTACTTAAAGGTTAAAAAAATAATTAGTTAACAATATGATCTATACTGGCAATCCACTTCTTGTCCATTGTTCGAGTTATTATCACGCGGATACTACGATAAAAGTTTCCGTTTTTAGAACAATGGTTATATGGAGACTAATTTGTTTTTATTTTTTGTTTTATACAAAAAATATTGTAAAAAAATGTTTTTATTTTATAGTTTGCATTAGTATTTTTTTAGCTTTACGCTGCACAAAGCCGGGTACGTAAGAGGAACTTGCGAATCTAGTGTTAAGTCACTCGCGTTTCCCGTTAAGACACTTCCGTTTACTAATTTTTGTCGACTACGGGAATCTTGTGTTAAAACACTCCGTTCCCCACTTTCTACCTAATTCCGGAGGCATTGTGTATTAAGTGACGGAACTCAACGCCGCATTTTCCCCGACACCAGAGCGAAGAATTAAAAATATAAATTAAAATAAATATTTGATTTCCTCGAGTCAGTCGGGGATTGAATTCCACTACACTTTATGCCCCTGCGTCACTACTCAATCTCTATCTTTTATATATTAAATAAAATAAAAACTCTATATCTTTTCTTCGTATAAAATAAACAAATAATTATTATCTCCAAGCGTGATTATGAATTAATAAATTGATTCAGTACTTAAAAAAATATATTTATTTTAAAAATATGAAACTTATAAAGGCATACAATACTAAGCTCCACATTAAAATAACATTTGTTACGGAAGACATAATATTCGGATAATTTCTCTACTTAAAATAATAGTATTGAGTTTTGAGTGGCAGAATCAGTTTCGCTTTCTATCTTATATTCTTAACACTTTTATTATTACACAATTAAAATAATGTCGAAGAGTGAAAGCGCGGCGATGAGTTCCGCCACTCAACACGCAATGCCTCTAGAATTCGGCGGAAAACGGTTAACGGGATTATAACTATTACGATGTGGGAAAAATTAAAAATTAAATTAAAATTTAAAATTAAAAATAATACAAAATCCATGTCATTTTTAATTTTGATTCTTAATTACTCCACGGATTCCTAAATCGATATTAATAATAGTTGTCCTATATGCATCATTTATCAAAGTCCTGTCAAACAAAGCTGTGTTGTAGTTTTAAGATAAAAAGTGTAATTATTATTAAGTATGTTATTGGAAATGACAATATAAAATGGAGGACAGAATATTTTTATGTAAGCTTAAATTTATATATTTTTTTATTAACTACGACGTCTGAGTTAATTATTCTACGATAAGTAGGGTAAGTAGAGTAAGGGTTCAAATGCTATTTAAAGGAATATTCGTATTTCTAATTCAATTGTAAATATAGCTTCACGCTGTAGAAGGGAAGACACAATGGACGTGGGAACCTAGTGTTAAGACACGTTAAGAGGCGGAACTGAACGCCGTCTGTTGTGTGTCTGTTCATTTAATTATATTGTCATATATTTGCATAAAATGGCGTTGAAATATTCCATTGGTAACTTTCTACCTGAATTTTGTGATGTCTACTGTATATTAATTGGAGGACTAGAATGACATTTTTTTAAAGAAATAAAAATAACTTAAACATTATATTAGATATAGTACTATTCCATTGTATGTACAATTGTACATATTATATAATACTTGTTTCTATTTTGTAAGCTACTCTATTGCTTAAGATAATTAACCTTGAATCATAGTGCTGAGAATTCATATTACTAGACCTTCATATACTATATCTCTTTCTCTACATACATATAAACAAAGGAAGAAAAAGTGGAGAATTAGAAACCATATATTTTTATATCTGCAATAACTTAAAATTTTATCATACATAATATATACATAATTTGTTTATTTTTTACAGTTCTGACAATTATTTCATCGACTTTGACAAGCGTTTCTTCAGTAAATGAATGTCTCTTAGAAAACAGAATATCTGGATGCGTCTATACAGTCGTCTGTGATACATACGCTGGACGCGCCTATGCCCCAGACTGCAATTATGAACCTTATGTGAAGTTTGTCATAAAAGATTCAAACGTTCAAAATTTGACTACTGCTTTCTTCGGACCTACAAATTTTGACTCACGTGTACGAGAAATTAAAGCTTCCAACAATAGCTGGTCTATTATAAGCGATGGTAGCTTCAGATACTACCAGAAGACCTTAGTGTTAGACCTAGCTAATAATAATATTGAAATTATAAGTAATGCTGCTTTTTTAAATTTACTTTTTGTTGAAAAATTAAATTTATCTAGAAATCATATATACGAACTCTATGCTAATTCTTTTATTGCTTCAGATGGTAAAGAATCTAAGATTATAGATTTAGATTTGTCGTACAATAATATTAAAAATTTAACTATTGGGCCATTTAACCTTTTGAATAATTTAAAAATATTACATCTAGAGTACAATGAAGTTAAGATATTATCGCAAGATACTTTTAACAATCTAGGTAATTTAACCGAGCTGTACTTGCAAAATAATATGTTGTCGAATCTTAGTGCGAGTTTGATTAATTTAAAATTATTAATTTATTTAGATTTGTCATATAATAGTCTTTCACAAATATCAGGGTTTGAACTAAATCGTCTTACATCTTTAGTGCGTATAAATATGTCAAACAATGTTATAGAAAGTCTGGAATCAAATTGTTTCAATCAAGCATTTAATTTAGAAGTTGTAGATCTGAGAAACAATAAGTTAAAATCAATGATAGAAAGCATAATGTTTATAAATAATGTTAAATTACGATATTTGGACTTGGAAAAAAATTGCATAAGTAAAATACAAGATGATGCATTTAAGCATAATGCTCTTGAATATATAAATTTAGAAAAAAATAATATTACAGGAGAAATTAATAACAAAACTTTTAGTGGATTAGAAAAATTAAGAAACTTGACTATAAGTAATCAAACAATTGCATTAATTAGAGACGGTACTTTTTCTGATATGACTACTTTATATATGTTGAATATAAGTCGTAACTTTATAACTGTTGTTGAAAATTCAAGTTTTGGTATATTAAATAACTTAAATATACTCGATCTGTCATTTAATAACATTAGTAATATAAATTTTTTATTCAATTCAGTGAAAAACTTAACAGTATTAAATTTAAATAATAATTTACTCTCTGTAATACATACTAATGCGTTTATTAATCAGACGCAATTAATTAAATTAGATATATCTATGAATAAGATCAAAGTCATAGAACAAAATTCTTTGCCGTTACAAAATCTACAAATTTTAAATATAACTAGTAATCCTCTAGCAGGTGTTATTGAAGCTAAAACACTAAGCCCAGCGCAATATTTAAGATATCTGGACTTAAGTAATTTAAACATAAGCAAAATAGGTGACAGAGCATTTGTAAATTTGCCAGTTTTGGCACGAATGAATCTATCTGGAAATGCAATAGTAGATATAGCAACCAATAATTTTATAGATACTAATAATATTTATTCTTTGGATCTTTCGCACAATAAATTAAAAAAAAATGATCTTAATAGTACGTTAGAAAAATTGAAGGCGCTTTATATAAATAACAATATTTTAGAAAATCTTCCAAATCTGAACATGTCTAGTGTTATATATTTGGATTTGTCTTCGAACAAGCTGTGTAATATTTCAGAAAATTCATTCAAAAGTATGACTGGTCTCAGGGTATTGCGTATTTCTCAGAATAGATTAAAATCGTTTAATAATAATTTTACAAATAGACTTATAGATTTAACAGATTTGAATTTGTCAGATAACGAAATTTCTAATATAAATTTGAGCTATTTCAAAGAATTAATTAATTTAGACATGAGCAATAATAAATTAAACAAAATCGATAATTCATTTTTACAAGATATGGATCTATTACAGTTCTTAGATATTAGTAAAAATAATATATCAGAACTACTACCAGGTACGTTCCAAAATATAAAAATATTAAAATTTCTTAACATATCTTTCAACAGTTTGAAAAGTTTAAGATATGGTAGCCTTAAAGGCTTGCATAAAACGGAAGTTATTGATATATCAAAAAATAAAATACACGCGCTGGATGTTGATATTTTTCACGAGTGTTTGGAATTAAAAAAGCTCATATTAGATTTTAATTACATAAAAGTACTAGACATTGAGAGATTACTTAATGTAGCACCTAAATTAAGTTCTGTAAGTATAGGTGGTAACCCACTATCATGTAAGGAAATAGTTCGTAATATAGGTAAAATAAATATGACCTTAGCGTTTCATGCGGTAGAAATCACTTCCACAAATAAAATTTACCACGAGGATAACGTTTATGGAATAAAATGTGGAGATAATAACAGTTCTGCAAATGGACAGTTGGACAGTAAATCAGAGGTTATTGAAACATCAGAACATTCAGGTTTTTCTGTATTAATTATAGTTTTATTAGTTATAATATTATTTTTTGTTATTTTTAGCGTGATCTATGTTTATATAAGGCACAATTCCTCTAGTCGATTACATACAAATGACTCCAGATTACAAATACGTTCTTTAGAGCTCGGATCAGATTATCAGAGCGACTTAATTAGTTATAATTGATATTTAATATTTTGTAAATAAAATAACGTTATAAATAACAATAAGAGTTTTTCTCATCACCTTATTTTTTGCTAAACTCGTATTCAGAGTAAAATTATAACGTGAAAATCTCTAACTCTATATATAATAAGACAGTAAAAATATTTTGTCTGTACATTTAGTAATTTTGACTGAAATGGATAGAGGGACACTTAAAAATAATAATAGAAAGCAAAAAGATTTTTTTTTTACTTCTTGTCTGTCTGTCTGTCTATCTGTCTGTCTGTCGACATATTTTTGTCCGCATTTTTCTCTGAAAGTACTGAACCGATTTACTTAAAAATTTCACCAATTGCTTTGTTTTAACTCAACTTAAATACTAAAATTTAGTTCATCAAAATCGGTTCATTAAAAAAAAAATATCGTTATTTGAAAGAAGTCATAATTAATTCAACACGGAGATAAAGAACGATCTTGAAATAAATATCAAGTAAATACAAAGATTTTTTGGCTGGTTCGTTCATATAATATATGTAACTAATTTAAAAACTGTACAGGAGTTAATATGCAATTATTACAGTTATTTTACAAAGAATATTATGAATCCTTCAAATCAATAATTTAACATTTGAGGCTGTTTCTGAATGAGTAAAATAAATTATTCACAGACATCAGCACATTTAACAGAGTATATTATATAGGTAAAAAGAACATAAAGTTACAAAAATATATACCTGTAATAAATAATTAGCTTTATATATATTTTATAAATATCAAATATCAACAATGATCGTGTTTTTTTATTTAAAACAATCAAAAAATCTTTGACGATAATGTCGTAAAAAAATCATATTAGAAGTCATTATAGTTGTCAATCAATTCTGTTTATTAAATCAATAATCATGTATTTTAAGCGGGCGAAGCCGTGGGCGAGCCGCTAGTATATAATATATTTATTCATGTATTTGATATAATAAAGATAGCACGACTTGAGTTTAATTGTGTATAATTCATCCACATTACAAAATGACCTTGTAAGTAAATTATTTAACATTTTTTTTTAATCTTCCATCTTTATCCCTAGCAAGGTAGCTACAGAGTACGGAGCGCCAAGCGCTTAAATCTCTGCATGTCTCTTTCGCCTCGTCCTCGCGCCCTCTGGCGGGTACTCGTGCATTTTTTATTTAAAACTCGGTTCATTGGCTTGGCATAATGCATATTTTGTAATAAAAATATAAAGATCAGAGTAACAGGGTACACTGGGCACAGGTTTGACTGTAATCGCGATGGCTAGGAGTTCCGCCCTCCTCAACCTGTCAATATGGAAAATATGTATTATATCCAAATTGATTTCGCTTCAATAAAATTATACAGTATTTAATTTTTAGATCATGGAACGAAGATCTCGTCATCATAGTGAAGTTGAAAAAAATCTAATTAGATCGAATATCACGGTTACTTCCCTTAGCTCCCTCTTTCTAATGCAAAATATTATAATTAATAAATTGATATTTTATGAAATGCAATGCTAAGCTATCTTCTCGTCGTATTTTGCTGTTACTAATAGAAAGTGTGGAGTTGGAATCACAATGTGAGATTTTTTTCTTAAAAACAGCGAAAAGTGTCAAACGTTAGTCAGAAAAAATATTTTAAATAAATAATTAAACATACTTTACTTAACCTTTGACCATCAAGGTGGATTTTATGTTACTTTAATACCAATGTGAGATTTGAGAGGCTGCTAATAGACATTGGTTTTACTGTTAATTTAAAATAAGAAAGCGTGTCTGTTCACCGCGAAGGTAATGCATCGATCGCGTTAAGCAACTATGTTCAAGTTCTTAGCATTACTTTCTCATCGACTCTCAACTAGTTCTAATGTTAAATCCAGAGCTGAATTGGCTGCCAAGAAACTTGGCGTCCTCTGCAAGTTTCGACAGTACTTAACACCTCAACATCTTGCCATACCGTATAAAGCACAAATAACACCGTGTATGGATTACTGCTATCACTCATGGGATGGCTCTGCCAAGAACCAATTACAGACATTGGAATCGATTGAGAGACGAGCCAGAAGATTAATCAAAGATAAGACCCTCGTTGGTCTATTTGTTTGGACTCAGCTGCAGTGCTTTAGCCACCGACTGAGGATTGCCTCGTTGAACGTTTGTTAACGCATATACATATTTCGGAGAGTGTACCTTGGAATTGGCACAATCTAATTCCTTCTGACTCTTTTTACTATAGAACCTTTAGGACTATAACTTCACAACATCCATACGTGTTCGACATTCCTAACGAAACGAAACCCCTTGTTACTACATTCTTCATTCACACAGCGGGAGAATGGAGTTCATTGTTTGTTTCTAATGACAAAATGTAGGTATAGTCTTCAAGAACAGAACGAATAGTTATTTTAATAAACACCAGCCAATAGCAAGACAAATTACCTAATGGCAAGCACGCGTCACCATACACCGCATCAACGTTCATCGGGCTCGATGTGGTCAAACGTAAGCCAATTTTAGTATAAAAAATAACTGAACATGAAATAACATTTTTTTATCAACTTTTTGATATTTTTGACGTTTAAACGTTGACTCCGTTTTTAAGTAACAATCTTGAAACGAAAAAAAATAGTATATTTAAAAAAAAAATGTTATACAAATTATTCATCAATATTGTTATATAAACGATTCTTAAAAATATTGCCGACCGATCTAAAATAACTTTCAGGCGTCTTTGAAATTTTACTGCTTAAATTTAATGTAAGTTAATTTCGTAGACCAGCCTCGGGCGGCTTTAGAACTACTTGCGTTACACGACTTAATTTCAAAATAAATTTGAAAAGATTTTAGCAGGTGTTATTTGAAGCTTTATCTCTATATATAATAAGACAGTAAAAATATTTTGTCTGTACATTTAGTTATTTTGACTGAAACGGATAGAGGGACACTTAAAAAGAATAATAGAAAGCAAAAAGATTTTTTTTTTAATTTCTTGTCTGTCTGTCTGTCTGTCTACCTGTCGACATATTTTTGTCCACATTTTTCTCTGAAAGTACTGAACCGATTTACTTGAAAACCAATTGCTTTGTTTTAACTCAACTTAACTACTAAAGTGTAGTTCATCAAAATCGGTTAGTTAAAAAAAAGTTATCGTCATTTGAAAGATGTCGTAATTAATTCAACACAGAGATGAAGAACGATCTTGAAAGAAATATCAAGTAAATACAAAGATTTTTTGGTTGGTTCGTTCATATAATATATGTAACTAATTTAAAAACTGTGCAGGAGTTAATATGCAATTATTACAGTTATTTTACAAAGAATATTATGAATCCTTCAAATAAATAAATTAACATTTAAGGCTGTTTCTGAATGAGTGAATTAAATTATTCACTGACATTAGCATATTTAACAGAGTATATTATATAGGTAAAAAGAACATAAAGTTACAAAATATATACGTGTAATAAATAATTAGCTTTATGTATATTTTATAAATATCAAATATCAACAATGGTCGTAATTTTTTATTTAAAACAATCCAAAATTCTTTGACGATAATGTCGTAAAAAAATCATATTAGAAGTCATTATAGTTGTTAATCAATTCTTTAATAATTTTTAATTCTTATTAAATTAATAATCATGTATTTTAAGCGGGCGAAGCCGTGGGCGAGCCGCTAGTGTAAAATAAGACGTCAATTTCTTATTCTAAGTTACTAGTGCTTTTTATTTGCTCGCAAAAACATAGTATTTAATAGGAAAACAACGAAAAGTTATTTCGTATCGCTAAGTTAGGTTTAGATTCGCACGCACAACAAACGCATGTTTTCCCCATGAGTCCCTATTCTAAGAACAAATTTCGGGATATTTATCGGATAATCAAAGTCCTATAAAATTGATTTAACTATTCCAGATATTAGGACGTACAAATAAAAATACAGACAGATAGAAAATAACTATTTGCATCTAAAAAAAAAACTATAAATTGACATTAAAATACAGCCTTCGCGGCAAAATCTGGCTTAGCGTGTGACGTCATCCTGCATCTTGCGAACACCTTTGGCCATGCCATACTTTGGCTCGTCAGCTCTCGCAGTTTTGCTATAAATTGTTAAATTGTTTTTCTATTGTAAATGTATAAAAAGATTAAAAAAATACTCCGTACCATATGTGGTTAGACGGACTGGGTGAAGGAGCGCAAATTTAAAAAAGCGATAAAACTTTACAACGTTCTTACTTTGAAAATCCTGACCCGATTTTGATGAAATAAATGGCATTGAGCGCATTAAATGCAGTACTGTTATAGTATTTTTTTATATGTTGGTGTTTGTTTTTTTTTTATTAATTTTAACTAAACACTACAGACACGTGGTCCGTACTTTTTTTTAAGTTTTTATTATTATCAGCTAATCATCAATTTTATATTTATCTGCTGCTTAAATGAGGCTTATAACTAGAGATAATTATCTAAATATTTAATTCCTAAGAAAGTCCAGGTATTTTCAGATTACCTTTTTTTATATGTTGGTGTTACTCATTGCATTTGACATTTCATTAAATTATAATTACTTATTATTTAGCTAAGCTGTTATAGTTATTCACCAGATTTTCGGGATCTTTACTTTTTTATATCACTGGAAAACACCTGAGACTTTGATTATCTTCCCCTAAGGCGACATATGAGTAGTTATCATTGTTATAGATATCTATAAGAATAATTTAATTATATCTTTAAATGAAAGTAAAATAATAATAAAAAAATATAAAATAAAGTATTCATCAGATATCCCAGATCTTCTTTTTTAATATCAATGAAAAATCCTTACCATTCTCGGCGAGTGTGAGAGAGGTGGAGAGTAATTATGGAAGTATTCAATTGTTTCTTATAGTTTAGCTGAACTGTCGTGGTTGTTCATCAGATGTTCCGGATCTTCAATTTTTATATGTCGATGAAAACTGATGTCGTGGCAAAGCCCGGTGTTGAGTTCCGCCACATAACACTTAATGCCTCCAGAATTCGGCGGAAAATGGGGAACAAAAAAATATGAATGAGAAAGTTTATGTGGATGCATCCATCCACACATCTATTTTTTCCACTTTCGCGCAAAACTACTGAATTGATTTACCTAGATTAAACCGTAATTTATGTAAAGATTTCACACAATTTGGGTGTAATATAATTATAACTTTTAACGAGCAAAATCATTTGGGTCGCAAGTTATTTATAATAGTACAGGCGTCTAATATTTAGCAAAACTATTCTTTTTATATTTTTCATATTCAAATATTCATACATTTTGGTTGGCGTGATTGTTTAAATTTGTAGTCACAATTTACTCAACGAATTGTAAGTGAACGTGTCAACATAACTGAGTAAATGTTTGGGGGTTACGTATCTATGTATGTAGCTGTATGTATGTAGCCCGTAAAATATGTCACGCACAAAGAAAATGTTTTATGTTAGGCTCTGACTGTTTCAGCGGTCCACGTGACTTTTTAGAGTTCCGTATCTCAAAAGAAAAAACGGAATTCTTTAATATCATATTGTTTGTCTATTTGTCTGTGTGTTACCATTATCTTTCTTATCAAGAACGGATGGATCAGAGATGAAATTAATATCAAATTACATTAAATCAATATGTGCATATTAGACTGAAATCTGGGTCTGCATTTTCTTGCACTAAAATAAAGATTGGACTTCTTAGTCCACGTAATAGACGACCTATGCTAATATTGTGTTTTCGAGTATATTATAAGAAAATCACTATCTTCAAGAATTATAAATTAAAAAAAAAGTAAGTAACTACAGTATAAATCAAAGAGAAATCCGCCACAGATTTACATTTATAGTTTACATACATTCACAAATTTAAGTTTGTTAACTTTTACAAATATAATACCTACCTATATAACTTAAAAAGAAAAATTAATAAAATATATTTTCTTAATAAAAAAATTAAATAATTTTAATTTAAAAGAATAAAATATTAGTGAAAAATAAATAATTCAAAAATAAATAAACAATATAATTATTCTTCTTACAATAAATAAAAAAAAAGATTATTAATAAATATATAATTAATAATAATTCATTTAGGAAAAAATCTTAAAACCTTCGTTCACAAATAAATGACTACCGAACCCTCATTGCTTGAGTCCGACTCGCACTTGACCGGTTTTTTGTACACATATTTGTATGATACATTGAAAGTAATATATTATTTCGATATACATTCCAAATTTTGTCATTGACCTTAGTAAGCACGCGTGAGAAAGTAAGCCTAAATATAAATGGAGTCTATCAAGTTACAATTCTTATTTAGGTTGTTTATTTCTACTGTTTGCCGTTTGATTTATTTGCTTTATATGTTAGACTTAATCTTGTATGGTAAATCTTAGTATCAGGGGAACCCATAGTACCTACAAACAGATGATTCGGAACGCTTCTAATATACTTAGAAATTTATTACTATTACTAGAATACTTAGAAATTTATTACTCAATTATGACAGCTGAGGCCAGTCGTGGCGCAGAGGCATAAGCATGTGATTGTAAACGCGACCGGTCGTGGGCTTGATTCTCAATTTTCATATTCTGGAGGTATTTATTACGTGTTGAATTACGGAACTCAACACCGCTCTTTGTCTTGTTACCAAAAGAAATCGAATCGAGTCGCGTCGCGTTTGTAGTCCGAGGCAGCGCCGCTGAACCACAACGCCCTCTTAATACACTGTATGCATATTATATAATACAAGTTTAATTTAATATTTTGACATGGTTAACTTGTTAGGGAACATTTCTGACTTGTTTCGTTGGATCACTGCAGTATTTTACGTGATTGATGATGTACTCGTACATAAATCGTAACGGTAATACATTTTAAGGCATTAAGTAAAGAAATGGTATAATATAACACTGAAATAAACTTACGTATGCTATTAAATTAAATCAACTTCACGCTGTATCCCGCACACAGCATGGTGTGCATAGGGAACCTAGTGTTAAGACACTCCGTTCCCCACTTTCTGTCAGAGCGGAGAAATGGAAATATAAATTTAAGTGAATATTTCATCTCCTCAAGTGGGGATCGAACCCACAACCAGTCGGTTTTACAGTCACATTTTGTGCCGCTGCGCCACGACTGGCCTCTATGTATATTATATTGCTTATATATACGGGCGACGGGCCCGCAACTCTGATTTGCGTGGCTGGCTCTTTTAAAACGAAAAATCCTCTCCTAGTGGACCCCTACACTACTTAACTTATCTACATGATAAGTCACTACTTTCTATGTACAGTAGTTTCGTCTATATACTATACTTATAAGTTTGTTAATCGTTATAAATCTTATTTTCTGTGGACATATATCCTAAAATTGGTACAAAACCGCATCAACCCTGATGAGCGTTGATGACCTGATATCACTGTAGACCGGGTGATGACGCTTGCCGTGTACATACTTATTTACTAAGGTTTTGAAGATATCCTTATTGTACGTCATAGGAAACAGACGCTAGTAATGGGTTCTATTCTCTCATTGTGCGAATGAAGAATGCATATAAAATTTTAATATCTTAGTACTTTTTATTATTTTTAAAGTATTATTCTAAACTTAAGGAAGAATAATAGCTTTTTAGACCAGTAAGCATAGTAGTCAGAAAACTTAGACGGTTTCCAAGAAGCTCGACTTGAATCACGCTACGTTAAATTTTTTATACATTTCTGAAAAAAATATATATATATCAAGACATACAAAAATAAACTACATCAATTAATAATATAATTTAAATCCATCAAAACAACTCATGTATTCCAATACTAAAATGTAAAAAGCACGTTCCATTTCATTATCAATACATCGTTTGTTCAGGCTGGCGGATAACGAGTGAATGTTTAATTTGCGTAAAACGTAACGTTGGCGTACTGTGACAAACAAACGTAGGTACTACAGTAAACAAATACATACATTTCCGTCCAAATTATATTATTGGGCGTTCCGTTTGACGTAGTGCTTAATTTTTAACGAGACTTTAATGTATTGATGGTTGGGAATGGACAAAAATATCGGTCTGTTGTCATTTGCAAATGTTCGTGATGTTATATGATGTAATATGGTGAGTGTATCTTGGAATTAAGTATAATTTATTAATATTTTAATTTTTTTCGCTCTGGCACCAGCGGAAAAGCCTGGTGTTGAGTTCCGACTCGAAAAATTCGGCGGAGAGTAGAGAACGGAGTATCTTAACATTAGGTTCCTCTGCCTACCATGCTGTATGCTGGATACAGCGTGAAGCTGATTTTTTATATACCTATAGTAGATATATTCAAGGCACATTTTCATAGAAATTTATCTTTTTATTTGTCTTTGTAATTTGTTAGTCTTGCTGTTTTTGTGCCATGAAAATTCGAATGTACGCCACGTCCATAATACGTAGATAAATATACCTATATTTACTACATAGCAGGTAGAGTGATCTAGAACTGAACTTAATACGATACGACACGCCGTTTCTATCGCCGTTTCTCAAAGTCTGGAGGCATTGCTCGTCTGCAGCGGCGGAACTCAATGCTGCGATTTACCTCATTACAGGAGCGAGGAAATGAAAATATTAATATTGTATTTAATATTTTCAAATGAGAGTCGAACCCACAACCAACATGCGACTACGCTACAACGGGCCTTAAATTATGTGTCCGTATATAAAATGTTAGCTCATACGATGTCCATAACGTCTATGAATGTAGAAAAAAATATTTTTTGTAATTCTTAGGATATTTCTTTTTATACGATATCCTCAGGATATAACATGTAATAAAATTATACTACAACTAATATTTTAATTGACCAGAATGACCTCGTTCATTATGGTTTAGAACCATAATGAACGAGGTCATTCTGGTCCACCGGCATAGCGTTGGACTGTAAGCATGACGATTGTGGGTTCGATTCCCACTAGAGAAATAAATCTAGGAGAAATAAATTATTTTCCTTTCAAGACAATGTTCCCCCACTCAAATCACAATATTTAAAAAATTAGGCACTGCTGGGAGCTGGGAACGGAGTGTTTTGACACTAGGTTCCCCCATCCTACCCTTCTAGAGTATAGCGTGAGGCTAAAAAAAAACAACAACAGTTCCAGCACATAAATATTTCTAGAAAAAAATCAAGTCTCAAGTAATGCCCGTAATTTCGACTCAAGCTATAAATTGCCTCAGCATTGCGTGCCGTTTGTGAAATACAAGCGGTAGTCAAAAAAAAGACAAGTTATTGATCAAACGTCGCTCCGTACTAATGTTAGTTTTGCCAAAAGCTGTAATAAAGTATAGTTATTTGAATTTTCTTTGGGGAAATTTCGTATTATAGACATTTTTATGGCTGTCGTACTAAAAATAGTGAATTGGATATAGTGGCGTAGCGTGGACTAATCTTGGCGTAAGCGAAATCGATTCGAGTCGAATCGCGAGTTAAAAAAACAGTCAGTTGTTCCACAAAAGGAATTTTATCTTTTTCCTTTAAAATTTCGAAGGTCAGCAAAGAGATACAAACCTCCATTTTCCGCGTGCCATCCTTGAAAGAAGGACTTGGCAGTAGAATCCAACTTGCTTGTGTGTTTGTGTGTGTGACTGTAAACGTAACGATTGTGGGTTCGAGTCCCTCTCGGGGGAATGAAACATTTAATATTTTTATTTTTTCGCTCTATGTCACTCAACATGCAATGCCTCCAGTATTCGGCGAATTGGGAGATGTCACAATACTGGGTTCCTAAGTTCCCTCTGCTTACCCTGGCATATGCGGGTTATAGCCTGAAGCTAAGCAAATAAAAAAACAACCTTTTTTTAAACATTTTTTAAAGTTTTATTGCACACTTAGGATTTCTAAATAAGTATTAAAAAAACAACCTTCAAATACATTTTGAAGTATTGCACTGAAGCCATTATGGCACAGTGGGACTTTAAACGCGATGGCTGTGGGTGTGTGTTCTATATCTATTTACAGGATTAATTTACAAGAAAACTGAAGATCGGAGAGTCTTAACACTAAATTTTCTCGACCTACCTTGCTATACGCAGGATGCAGCGCGAAACTGAAATAAAAAAAAAACAATATAATTCAAACATTCAAATTCCTAACTAAATGTAATATTTTCTTACGTTTACCTATCAGGTTACGAACAGTTTTTCCGTCAGTTAAATAAGACATCAGCGTTAAGCCGCGCTATCTAGTGTTCTCGCTATCAAATGTCCATTATCATTTGAAACTGCCACGCTCGGAGCCTCGCTGAATATCGATTAGAGATCGCGACAACTTTGAGAGCTGCTAGTAATAGGGAATAGACTTTTAAAACTAATGTATTCAACATTGGAGAATTATGGTGAAGTATTAAAGTAGGGTAGGCAGAGAGAATCTAGTGTAAAAACACTCCATTCTCCAATTTTACCCGAATTTTGCGAGGCATCCCGTTTAGTTGCGGAAATCAACGGCGGTCCTTTGCTTTGGTGCAGAGCGAAGAATAAAAGTAATAACAAATAACAATTTATTCCTTCAAGTGGGGATCGAACCCACAACCGTCGTGCTGCTGCTTTGTGCACCTGCGCCACGAAGACTTCAACTTGACGATACAGAGTGAAGTTTGATTTATTAAATAAAAAAAGTAATAATCTTGCTTGTTTCTTTAATATTAAATTTGGTTGTTTCATTTTTAAGCATATCTCGAAGAATAGACGGATATATCCGAATATCTATACCTATATCTAAATCTATATCTAAATAAGGCCAGTCGTGGCGCAGGAGTTCAAGTGTCTGACTGGATCTCTACTCGAGGAAATGCAATATTTAATATGTTCATAGAAGCGTTTCATAAGATGTCAGTTATTTTCCTTATTTTTTTAATTGGAAACGCGGACGAGCTAACTTTATCTGTATGTGTTTCCAAGTGAGAATTCCATAGGGGTTTAAAAAAAAACAGTTTCACGCTGTATTACGCACACGGCAGGCAGAGGGAACTTAATGTTAAGACACTCCTTTCCGCACTTTCTGCCGAATTTTGGAGGCATTGCGTGTTGAGTGGCAGAACTCAACGCCGCGGTGTCAGTCATTTTTCTTACTTTTTTAATCGGAAACCCTACCTACTTTTTTGTATACTTTACATTGTGTGGAGAAATAAATTATTTTTATTATTATTATTTATTATTATCTATCTATATATATAAAAGGACTTGTGCTGACTGACTGAGGTAAGACGCACGCAGAGCCGTAACCGCTGTGCGTAGAAACGTGAAACTTGGACAGATGTTTATTTTCATATTCTGGACATCCACTAAGAAGGGATTTTCAAAAATTTTAACCCTAAAGGGATGAAATAGGGGTTGAAAGTTTGTATGGAAAAAAAATTTAATCTGCACCGATTTTTATAAAATTTGAAATTCAGACTCTTAAAAATATTTTATTGAACACGTGTTTCATGGTTTTTAAGAATTCACCCCCTAAGGGTTCAAATGAGGGGTTGAAAGTTTATATGGAAAAATCTTTAAATTGCCACCGATTTTTATAAAAATTTTAATTCAGACTGTAAAAATATTTTATTGAACGTGGTTTTTTTAGAATTCACTCCTTATAAGCGGGCGAAGCCGCGCGCGCCCTCTAGTTAGATATAAAAACAGAGGATCTCATAAGGATAAAAAGTTATTTTTTAACGTTAGGTAGTAAAATTGCTATATTTCTTGGTATTTAACATAAAATGATTTACTTAAAATCAAAGAAAAATGTCTATATGGACTTCGTCACAGTTTACTTTATTTCTGTTAGTCTTAAATTTTAAGTTTGTAAGCTCTTTCACCTGAACCCGATACTAATATTTGCTGCTACTGTTAAACACTAAAAGTTTGAAATCAGATTCAATACCGCAGGCCTTCTTATAATGTCGTATTTATTTTATGTTAATATTAAAATTAAATAATTATTATTTAATCTTTGACTGAATAAATTACTATTATATAATATTTTTTTTCAGCTTCACGCTGTATCGCGCTTTGCTCCGACACTGGTGTCGGCGAAATTAGAATATTAAATATTTTCATTTACTTGAGTAAGGATCGAACCCACACTCAGTCGCGTCTACTTGTGCTCCTGCGCCACAACTGGCCCCATATTATTATATAATAATGCTATTAATAGTACTTATTAAAAAAAATATTAGATAATCAAAAACCATACTATCGGCATAGGCAACAAACAGTGCCACTGTACTAGTTACCTACTAATTAGACAACTAAAACCTAGTGTTAAAACATTGCAAATCTCTCTTTCTTTCCAATTTTACAGACGTCACACGAAACTCAACACCGCACTTGTCTTACTAGAGAGGGAAAATAAAAAAAAACATTATTTCTTATCTTATCATCTAAGAAGATAATTCATAAATATTCTATCTATACGAAATAGCCTACTTTGAAACATCAAATCGTTTCAGTTCATAAATCAATCTGTAAACAAGAACAAGAAACTTGATACTATTGTTGAAAATTATCTCAAAATACAACCCTAATAAAGGCAATAAAGATAACGTGAATGATGTATTCGTTTGACTGGAGACGAAAGTTATCAATGAATATTTAAAATATGAGGACTTAAAATTAAATTAAAGGAATATTGAGGAGGAAAGGAATATTGAGGAGGTTGTTGCGTAGTAGTACGGTGTCTGACTGTAAACGCCATAATTGTGGGTTAGTTTCCCACTCAGGGGAATAAACTATTTTCAAAGTCAAGTTCTAGTTTTGAGACAAAGCGAGAGCGAGAGACTTTGACTTAGTTCCTTCACTTAGAACGCAATAAATAGTTCATAAATCGAAAGGAAAGCAAAGAACAAATACAGAGATTTTTTTTAATATTTTATACGTTAAGAAACTCCATTCTACACTTTTCAATAGAATATTAAGACATTGTTAATAGATCAGCGCAACACAACGCTGCGTTTTGTCTTATCAGTGCGGGAAGATACATAAAATTATAATTTTGTAGTTGAAAATTAATGCAATTATTGATTATTTAACCTCTAAAGTCAGTAAGTATGTGACATGTATAGGATTCCTGGTATATATACGAATATAGAGATAAAAAAATTAACTGACATTAAAGTAGTATTATGGTGTCATAATAATAATATACCACTTTAATTTCAGTTAAATTTTAATCTCCGATTTCAGCTCTAAACCAATTACGAATTCTGTTACTTCGAATAAATGGTTTTCATTCGCTACATCGCAACGAAAGCTCAATATTTCCAGGCGACAAGAGAAAGACAGGCGTTATATCGACGGGATTTACGTGCTGAATCTGGATTTCACGGTAAATTATTCAATTTTAGAAAATTTAAAATTTTTGTAAAAATTAAAATAAATCAGCTACAGCGCTGTATCCCGCACACAGCAGTGTAGTCAGAGAAAACCTGGTGTTGAGACACTCCGTTCTCCACTTCTTTTATCTATCTAAGGTTTTCACCTTTTTAAATTAATAAAAAAACAAAAAATTTTACAATATTTAAAAAACCTTGTAGTGGACGTGTCTCAAAATTTGGGCGGAAAGTGGGAACCAAAGTGTCTATATTACACACACACACACAAGGTTCCCTCTACCAAATTGTTATGTGTGAAAAAGAGAAATTGAATAGTCGAGTTAATCGACAACAAAATAAAAATAGCTTAAATCAACATATCATTCTTTATTTGGTTATTATCGATTATAAATATAATACTTCAGGCCCGTCGTGGCGCAGCGGCACGAAGTGTGACCTCCAGAATTCGGCAGAAAGTGGGGAACGGAGTGTCTTAATACTAGGTTCCCTCTGCCTACCCTGTTGTGTGCATATACATATACAGGAGGGATACAGCGTGAACCAAAAATAAATAAATAAATAAATACTTTAACCTAGCACATTCGTTCGTCGAAATTCAGTTATATACACTTGGAAGTAAACTTAAGCAATCCATATATTTCAATATAGGCACTCGTATTTCACATTAATTCAACCCTACAGTTCTTTTCAATACGTCACACCACACAAACCACGGGGCTTGCTAATGAAACCAACCCCTAAACCTTTGCCAACTCCTCACCCAACTTAGGCACATTTTGTTTCCTTGTAAAAAAAATCTACTTCACGCTGAATCCCGCACAGATCAGGGTAGGCAGAGGGAACTTAGTGTTAAGACACTCCGTTTCGCACTTTTCGCCGAGTTCTGGACGCATTGCGTGTTGAGTGGCGGAACTCAACGCCGCGTTTTGCCTCGACACCAGAACGTAAAAACGACAATATAAATGTAAACAAATATTTTATTTCCTCGAGTGGGGATCGAATCCACAACCACCAGTCGGTTTTACACTCACACAGTAGTTTCCACGTAAAATTCCAATAATGTCACCTCCAAGTACCGGCGTATTCCCAGAGATTTCACCAATCGCCATTTCAGATTACAAATTACAAACTTTAACAAAATTAATTCACAAGGCTTTAATTTTCAAGGTGGAGACCATCTCCACCTTGAAAATGAAAGCCTTGTAAATTCTTAGTTGTTTTTGCTAATTGAATTTTGATGCGGTGTCAGTTGCAGACGAATTAATTTTGGAATATCTGACATTCTAGCAGATATCATGTTATTTAATACAACGCCAGGTTTACAGCGTACTGTTTGATGCTCTTGTGTATTCAGAACTGAGGCGTTTAGATGAAATTAATCCCTTTTGTTGGTGAAAACTTGATATGCTTGATAATAATCTCTTCTAATTTTAATGTAAAATTATTGTGGTGTAGTGTAATATTTTCTGACTGTAAAGGAATCGGTACTACGTTCGATTCCCACTCAGGGGAACAATTAATGTCAGTTCTTCATTTGGGTGACAAAGCGCGGTACTGATATCTGCCTCAATGTCTCGAAAATTGGGAGTATCGTGGTAAGCGAAATGTCTTAACTATGGATTCTTCCTGGCAACCATGCTATACGGTAAGTACGAACGTGAAGTTGATTTAATTTCAATGTAGTGTTTTTAATATTTATAGTTATATTAAAAATTATATTTTAAAGTAACTAAATAAGAGGCCATTGTGGCGCAGCGGCACAACATCTGATTGTAAACGTCTACGGAGGTGAGTTCGATGCCCACTCGTGGATATGAACAAATAACACATACACATACATTTTCTCGTTTTGGTAACATAGCAAAGTGCGGCATTGAATTTTATTACTAAAAACACAATGTTTCGAAAGCTAGGTGGTGTGTGGAGAATGTAGTGCCTGAACACTCTGTCCACCCTCTTACTTATGAAATATAATATCAAGCTTTAAAATAAAGAAAAAGTAAGAATGCAAGTCTTAATAAAATATATTATTTGCAACACACAAATGCACCACATCGCTTCGTCAATAGAAATTGTATTTTTTACTAACCAGCGCAGTACTCGTATATACGAATATACGCCAGCTTTCACAGTTTGCCTTCAAAATACTACAGAAACTTGCTCCGACTTCCTTTGGCAGGGTGCCCGCGCTGTATAGTTACATTCGTGTTAGAAATGTTATTTATATATCTTACGTATTTGTGGTTAACTTTATGGTCTGACTTAATCAATTCTAGGTTTGCTTTATTTTGAAAATGGTTTTTTTTGTGTATATTTTTTTTTAGTTTCACTGAGGCATCGTGGAGTAATAAGGACTGTAACGCGATCGTTGTGGGTTCGATCGTTCGAAAATGGGAAACAGAGTGTCGTAACACTAGGTTCCCTCTGCCTACCTACCTTGCTGTGTGCGGGATACAGTGTGAAGCTGATTTTAGCTTTACGCCTTATTCCGCGAAAGGCAGATAGAAAAGGCAAAGATGCTTAGACACTACCGCGCTTTATCTTGGTGCCCCCTAATGGGAATCAAACATACAATGGTCGTGATTCCAGTCACACGCTGTGCCATTGCGGCACAGTGCCCTCTTGCTGCCTAGATGTCTTATATGGGAGTCAAGATTATTGTATTAAATACATCGACGACTTTATCAACAATACAGTATAATGGTTTAATATGTACCTAAGACCATCTTGGCGCAGTGAAACATTGTTTGACTATCATCGTGGTTGTTTTTTTATTTCTGTACGGCGTTAAATTACACCACTTAATACATACCGTATGTGTAAAGTGATGTAACTCAACGCCGCGTTTTATCAAAACAAGCTAGGGTAATAAAAATAATGTATACATATACTTATTTAGAAAACGTATAAAAAGAGTCTTTCCTAAGTCTCTTCTAACTGTGGAATAACACTTTAAAAATGTAAAAAAAAATGTATACCTATATAATCTTCCCCCCAGTGGACGTCGAACCAACAATCATTATATTTACATTCAGGTGTTATAACAATGGTCTCACTTAATAAATATTTTACTCTAAACAATTCTCAAGAGATAATAGACCAATTACTTTAAATATAATTAATAGAACAAATTAAATTTTTGATCCACCGCCTACAATTAATTAAAGAATCGTTTTTGGCGTACCTATTGCTTTTTCTAATTAAATCTTTCGTTTGTGATTACAGACTTCTTTATTGAACAAAAATTTGTCTGAGAATTTAGAATCTCATTTTTGAGTTCTTTGTGATACAGTCATTTAAAGTTACAGTATTATATGAATAATAATATTTTATGTGAATAATAATGTTGTATATGAATGTGTTATATGAATAATATTTTTTTTTCAGCTTCACGCTACATCCTGCACATTGCGGGGAATCTAGTGTTAAGACACTCTATTCTCCACTTTTCACTGAATTTTTGAAGCATTGCGTATTGAGGCGGCAGAACTCAATATCGGGCCTTTTGCCTAGGAACAAAACAAAACGAAGAAAATTAACATTTAAATAAATAAAAAATCACGCTGTATTCCGCACACAGCAAGGTAGGCAGAGTGGACCTACTGTAAGACACTCCGTTCCCCACTTTCTGCCGAATTCTAGGGGCATTGCGTGTTAAGTGGCAGAACTCAAAGCCGCGCTTTTGCCTCGACACTAAAGCAAAGAAATGGAATATAAATTTAAGTAAATATCTCTCCTAATTTAATAATTCAAATAATAATAAATAATAATTTCCTCGAGTGGAAATCGAACCCACAACCAGGCGATTTTATAGTCACACTTTGTGCCGCTGCGCCACGACTGGCCTCAATAATAAATAATAATTGAATAATTCAAATAATAATAAATAATAATTCGCTCGAGTGGGAATCGAACTCATAACCGCCGTGCTATAGTCGCGTTCTCATGCCTACGTCACGATCGCCTTATTTTAAATTAATTTTATGACAAAATGTTATATGGATTATAAATGTGATTTTTACTTTCTCTAGAATGGACACATCACTCCATTCCCTTCTAATCAAAACGATATCAAGGTAGTGGTACCTAATATCACATCTTATCTTACAACGAAAAAAGTAAAATATTATACATAAAAAGAATGCAAAATAATTTGAACTCACAACCACGTCATATCCAAAAATTTTTAAGCTTGACGTTATATTCCGCATATAGTATATGCAGCTCTATTTTCTTGATATCTCGTGTTAAGTGGCGGAACTCAACGCCGTGCTTTACTTAGTTACCAGAGAAAAAAAATGAACACAACTCATTTTCCAGAGTGAGCATCGAACCCATAACCACCAAGCTCAAGCTGCGGCACGACAGCTTCTTTTAACTCAATATAAAAGCC
>JAATLQ010024950.1:35611-50555 GCA_013421005.1 Heliconius erato x Heliconius himera
GGGTAGTCAGAGAGAACGGAGCGCCAAACGCTACGGTCTCTACATACCTCTTTCGCCTCGTCCACTGTCATCAACCTCTTCATACATGCCCTTCGGGGGGTCCTCATGCTTTTTACGTGACCTTCCTCCAGTATCTTTGATACTGTGTTTTCGAAGGTCAACCGAGGTCTCCCCCTACCTCTCTTACCGCTCACTTTTCCATCATAAATCTTTTTTGCCATTCTTTCATCACTCATTCGAAAATTGTTGTTGTCTGTGAAATGTGAAAATGTGAAAAAAAAAAATGTGTTGCCAAAATTGTTATAGTCAATTAAACAAATAAAAAATTACTGCGGTATGCAAATAAAAAATAGCCATTACGCGGAAACCTTACATCAATATGCCAAATTTCAAGTGAATGGACAATACAGTAACGATTTATATAAACGAAAATTTGTACTTTTATTGGTTGCACGAAAAAAAGTGTGAAAATGATATACATATATGACTGTAAAATTTTATTGCTGGTTCGACTGTTTTCAGTTTTCACGCTGTAGAAAATGTTTGACGAATTCACAGAAGGCCACCTTCAAGGTTTCCATGTTAGGTGCCAAATAAATGGATATAATCCGAATCACCTCTGCAGCATTCATTAAGAGTTTTGGGCGTAACCCTCTGCTGGTTTGATTCCAAAGTATAAAAGGAAAGTTAAATCAACTTCACGCTGTATCCCGCACACAGTAGAAGAGGAAACCTAGTGTAACAACGCTCCATTCTCCATTTTCCGGCGTATTCTGGACAGGCTATCATAAATAAAAGACTGAGAGAAGAGAAAGAATATATATATATTCTCGTAGTATTTATCAACCTACCCTCTACAATTTTGCATTCTAAATTCTATATACCTTGAGGCCAGTCGTAGCGAAGGGGTACAAAGTGTGACTGGTTGTGGGTTCGATCCTCCTCGAGGATATGAAATATTTACTTCAATTTATATTTCCATTTCTTTGCTCTGGTGTCGAGGCAAAACGCGGCGTTGAGTTCCGCCACTCAACACGCAATGCCTCCAGAATTTGGTGGAAAGTGGGGAACGGAGTGTCTAAATACTAGGTTCCCTCTGCCTATCCTGCTGTGTGCAGGATACAGCGTGAAGCTGATTTATTTTATTTATATATTTACCTATTACACGTCAAAAGACTAATATAATAGAAAAGTAATATGACACTAATAAGACGATGGATACCTGCTAAGTCAGTCCCATCGGCGTTGCGTTGCGTACGAAACCTTAATTGAATATCATAAATAAATTATACAATAGTCAATGGTATGTGCTATTTTAATATTGGTAAATTATCCATTTTGATTAAAGGGCTTTTTTAGCAGCTTTTAAAGGCTTAATACATTGTTCCAAGCAATTTTTATATTCGAAGTTTAGGTACATAAGACGCAAAGTTAAATGAGTTGAAGGGGAGACTGTAGTGACTTATTACGGCGTTCTCTTAGTCAAAGCCGAAAATAATTTATTGGAAAATTCGACATTTCTAATACTTTACAGTTAGTAATCCGTTTACTGCTATTTTCGAATATTTAAGTGTAATGGATCCGTCGTGACGCTGCAGAACAGCATCTGAATGCCAGCACAACGTTTGTGGTTTCAATTCTCACTTAGAAATAATTGATTAATTTGAATTCTTCCTTCAACAGGACAAAAGGCAGCGTTGAGCTCTGCTCTGCTCTGTTCATTCTGCAATAATCCAGTCCATCTGCAAGAAGTCTTTGAAAACTCAGTCTACCACCACGTATGACCATGCACTACTACAAAATGTTCGAAAGGTCAGTGTCCAAAAATGTATAGCACTAAATATACGCGATAAATAATAATCCCGAAAATCAAATATCTAATCAGTGTAAAACTTTTCAAATCTGTGTGTAAATAAAGTTCCACTTGGATACATATCTTATACTATATAATCTACAAGTTCTAGCCGCCTAAGGTATCCGTCAAAGTTCCAATGTTTAATTAAAGTTGGTAACGCTTTTTAAATTCTTCGAGATAAGCCAAGATTTCCATTTCTGAGGGAATGTTAGGCGGAAAGTTTTAAATAACTCTCATGATCTGTCTTCATTATGGATGGAATATAGCAAGTATACTTTATCGTTTCGTATTATGTTAAATTTGATATATTTGATATATTTTACAATAATAAAAAAATATGTTTTAGACACGGCGTTAAATTTCGTCGAAACACGCGATGTCTCAAAAATTGGAGGGAAAGTAGGAACTGGAGTCTTAACTATAAGTCTCTGCCCACCCTGTTATGTGCGGCATAAAGTAAAGATATATTTTTTTATTTGTACATAACGTAAAAATGTCTGGTTATTTCACATCTATCGGGGCGGGAGGTGGCGTACAGTGAACCTGATTTTCTTTCGTGAAACTAGCATATTCTGTTCTACTGCCTAATTTGTCTTCCAGTAAAAGTCCCATAAAAATCAGTTCAGCAGTTGCGTAGGTCACTTCGAACAAATAGTAAGGCATTTTTTTTTTAATAATTAATTTTTGTTTTAGTATCCTGTGAAACTATATGTTATTATGAAATTACAGCTAGATATTTTAATTTTATTTACATGTATATGATGATTTCTGATTCTTTATTATTATATGTTGAACCAGATTATTAATTATATTACGATAACATCATCCCTTTATTTATCTTATATTATATACGAGTATGTTTGGTTTTACTATTATTGTAATGGTCACTGCTAATTAAAGCAAATCCATGTAAGGCAACATGTTCATAAATAGATATGAATTAGATAACTATACAGCTTACTAGCCTATAAAATATAAATTTAGTGAATCACTTTAGGCACTAACTAAGGGTTCTGCCATAAATAAAATTATATAAGTATTTTTTTATATAAGAATGAAAAAAAAATTTTATGTAGATAACAAAAGATAATGAAGATCTATTTATTGTAAATATGTTAAATTAATAAGAGCGCGAGACAGTCGAAAAAATCAAAACAAAAATTGACCTCGATAACTTTTTCTTGGCATAATATAAGCTAAGATTAGAAATCTCTAAGTTATCTTTGAGGAGATTGAGGCCATCGTAATGCAGTGGCACGGCGTGACTGTAAACGAGGTGTGTGGATTCGATTCCCACTCAAGGGTTTGACGTTTTGAATATTTTCATTTCCGCGTTGTGGTGACAAGGCAAAGCGCGGCAGCTATGAACTACCCTTCTGAACGCGAAATGTCTCTAAAATTCGACGGAAAATGAGGAACGCAGTGTTTTAACACTAGGCCAGCTAAAATAAATATTTTTACTTAGGTCTCAGAGGACGATTGTAAATAAAGACATTTTTTGTATGTGTAATTTTTGAGACCAGTCGCAGCGGCACGAAGTGTGACTGTAAAACCGACTGGTTGTGGGTTCGATTCCCACTCGAGGGGATGAAATATTTACTTAAATTTATATTTCCATTTTCTTCGCTCTGGTGTCGAGATTAAGCGCGGCGTTGATTTCTGCCAGTCAACACGCAATGCCTCCAGAATTCGGCAGAAAGTGAGGAACGGAGTGTCTTAACACTATGTTCCCTCTGCCTACCCTGCTGTGTGCGGGATACAGCGTGAAGCTGTAATATTTTTTAATAATATTAAATGACACAAATATTAAGTTGTTTTATATAAATGTATGATCGGGCAGTGCTATAAATCTGAGTGGACCGCGCTCTAAGTTAAGCCTTCTCGGTTGTAAACTGAGAGTTCGCGGACCTCGTAACCTGACGTACAATAGTCTCTCGACAGTCGTAATAAGTAAATAAAATTTTATATCCTAAATCGGTTTTTGAGAATGTCCACAATTTCTAGTACAAAAAATATTATTATATGGAATGTTTACTTTGTGGTTTACTAGAAACCACTGTTTTGAACCTAGCTTTGCCTGTTATAAATCTACAATCGGCTTTTCTATAATATAACAGAATATTTTCTGAAATATAAAAATGATAGATGCCCCAATATGATACATGCCTTACTTTCTAAAAATATTATTACTATTATTATTATTATTTTTTAATATTTATTTTCTAACTGCAATATCATCCACACCACCTGGATACGTGGCAATCCACTACTGTGCGCTTACGTAGGAAAGAAGTGTTCAACGAAAAGCTAAATTCTGCAAAGTATGTAACTGATAAGTCAAAAAAAGCAATGAATAATTCAACATAAAGAATGAAACTATGCACTAACTGTAGAAGCAGTTGAATCAAATACCGTCTGAATACAAACGAGTCGGTCGCGGGTTCTCCTATACGGAGTTTTTTTTTTAATTTTTTTCATTCTGATAACTAACGTTTAACGGTGTTAAACTCCAACGATCAATATATTAACAATGTCACGAAAATTAGGCATATGCATATAGGCGTTGTAGCGGCCTCGAAAGAACAGAGTGAAGCTAGAAAAAATCTTTTATTTATAATATTTTTAATCCCGCTAGAAGTAGGTTACGCAGAGAGATTGTTTCATATTTGCAAAAGATACTACTACAACCGTGACGCACATCGGGGCGTGCACAGTTTTACGAGACACAATAAATCTGCGAAGGAAATGTAAATTTTCATATCTAAAACACATGGTTCACTGGTTTTTTTTATTTTCACGCTGTATCCTACATGGATGAGAGTGTTAAAACACTCAGTTCCCTACAAAAAGCGAGAAAATGAAAAATAATATTTTCGAACGAAAATCGAACCCATAACCTTTGTATTTAGTCAGAAGCTGTTAGGCGCCACAACGACTTCAATTAGTTGTATAAATCAACAATTAATCAAAATTAATAAATGAAAATTGTGTTGAAAATTATATTGAAAATGAAAATATGGGAGTAAATTGTCGAATTTTAGACTGTGTTCAAGGAATTCAAAATGTTTATTTATAGACGTTTGTAGTTGGCTTTAATTTAATTAATTGTTTTAAATTAATAAATTGCTTTTATTTAATTAATTGTTATTTGATTAAATGATGAATTGAATTTTATATATTTAAAGATCACCAGCGTATGGCTATGAACGCGACAAGTTGTGGGTTCGATGCTCACTCGAGGGGATAACATATTAAATATTTTCATTTCTCCGCTCTGGTGTCAAGGTAAAGCCCGGTATTGATTTTCGCCACTCAACACGCGGTGCTTCCAGAATTCGGCAGAAAATCGGGAACGGAGTGTCTTAACACTAGGTTCCTTCTGTCTACCTTTGTAGGAACAAACGAACTGTGACAGCAAGGTATCCAAACGAATTTCTGAACTAAGAAAGGTAAACATGAAAGGTACTCTCGCGCTAAATGATATCTAGAGTCTGTAAATAGAGCCGGAAGGAGTAAAGAAGACACACAGATCGTGTCTGAAAATGGCAATTGGACGGCAAATACCTCACAGTAATAATAAATTAATAGAAATGTGAAGATTTAGAGAAAACTAACACGTAAAAAATAAAATAATATATATTTTTTTAAAACCAGCTTTTATTCAAACGGTAAGTTGTATTAAAATTATATCATTTTATAAATATTTTTTTTAAACCCATAACCGTCGTATTTATCCCTTAGTCAAATAAATATGTTGTCTTAGGAACCAAAAGTAGTTTGAACAGCAGATGATATCGACACAAATAACGTGACTTAATATAACCTATAGCCTTCCTCCACAAATTGACTATTTTTAGTTTTTTTTTAAATTCGAAATAAGAGTTTCTGAGATTACCGTGTTTAACCAAACAAACTCTTTACCTTCATTATAATAAGTAAAGATAGAACTAACATATAGTATAAAATATCGATATATTTAATTTACTACAATATTACATAGACCCTGATACGATTCGTGATATTTCTTAAGCTTATTTGGTTCGTACAGGGCGCCATTAAAGATTCCATCAGCGTCGACACCAGGGAAGTCCTTGGAAGGCGTTGGCGGAATTGAATTTAGATGACTCAATGGACTCCGCTAAGTAGATGAATGTACACTTTAAAAAAAATTCGGTGATTTTTACAGTGGAATAAGTTAGTGTATTTTGATTTTTTCCAAAGTTCTAGTTGATTAACTAATTTAAAGATTAACTAATTGACATAGAAAATCTCGAATTTGAACAGTTTTATTTTGCTTCAGGCTTTTTCCCGTATAGCAGATTAAAGGACTCCAGTACACTCTATTCTCTAATTGTCGGCCAATTTACGAGATATAACGTATTGAGTAGCGGAACTCAACACTGCACATTGTGTATAAGAGCAAGGAAATGAAAAAATATATATCCATACGTAGGAATAGTAAGAAACGTCATGAACAGAATGATTAACATTGTTCTATCTGTCTACACTCCTTTAAAAAAATAAATCAGCTTCACGCTGTATCCCGCACACTGCAGGGTAGGCAGAGAGAACCTTGTGTTGAGACACTCACTTCCCCACTTTCTGCCGAATTCTGGAGTCATTGCGTGTTGAGTGGTAGAACTCAACGCCGCGCTTGTCCTCGACACCAGAGCGAAGAAATAGAAATATAAATTTAAATATTAAAAGTAGATAAATATTTCATCTCCTGGAGTGGGGATCGAACCTACAACCGGCTTCTTAGTCGGCTTTACAGTAACATTTTGTGCCGCTGCGCCACGACTGGCCTCCATTTATGTTTATGTTTTATTATTATTGTATAACATATATATTTATATATATTTTAATAATATAGATTTATTTTTTAATCAGGGTTTTATCGTATGCGGGATATAGCGTGAAGTTAAAAAAATAAATAAATATTACATACCGTTTCTGAGTAATTCCAAAGATAATACTTATCTGGATACTGAAAATTACAATAAAAAAACATCTCAACTTGACCCATGTTCCTATCCACTGGATGTACCTTTAAATGATTGAACTCACTTATATAAATGGAATAACCAATTTGCGTATGACAAAGTGATCTAACTAAAAATAATAATAAAAAAATAAAATGTAAAGTTGAGGCCGGTCGTGGCGCAGCGGCAGGAGGTGTGACTGCAAACCGACTGGTTGTGGGTTCGATTCCCACTCGAGGAGATGAAAATATTTACTTAAATTTATATTTCCATTTCTTCGCTCTGGTATCGAGGTTAAGCGCGGCGTTGAGTTCTGCCACTCAACACGCAATGCCTCCAGAATTCGGCAGAAAGTGGGGAACGGAGTGTCTTAACACTAGGTTCCCTCTGCCTACCCTGCTGTGTGCGGGATACAGCGTGAAGCTAATTTAATTTATTTTTTATTTTAAAATGTAAATAACTACACAAAATCTATGAAATCTGTAGAGTTGATTGGTTTTTGTGCAATATTTTACTCTTCATTTTTTGATAGTTGATTTTAACGTGTTTCCATTAAAAATAAAATAAATAAATCATAATAAAAAAAACTGAAACGAAAAGTTGATTGTTCGTTTAAGTTTCTCAGAGACTAGCTTTTGAAAACACAAAAATTAAACCAGTTTCACGCTGTATCCCGCACAAAGCAGGTAGGTCCCTCTTTTTCATAATACAAGTTAATCTCCTGAGACTAAATTTTACAAATAAAATTAAAATTTAAAGATTTTAGTTAATATTTTTTTTATATGGAAACGTGAAATTTACACCTATAGATATACACCTTATATATAATATTGCATTGACGATAATATAACGTGTAAGTATATATATATATACTTGATGTAAGTCAGTCAGTCATTTGTTAAAAATGTTCAAAACGTTCATTCTGCCTGTTGCGGTTGCACAGTATGTGTTGCCAACGCATGCGTTGACATGGTTCGACATGGTGCCTCCACTTGGTGGCACCAAAGCCAGGAAAATACAGTATTTTTTTCCTGTTACAAAAATACTTTTAAGATTTTTAAAGTGTTACTTTGTGGGCAACCCACACTACATATAATAAACATATACTTCTATATACACACATAAAATATTAATATTATTATTATTTAATTAATTTATATATTATACATACATAAATTAATTACATAGATATTTATTAAGTTTAAAATAGTAATTGCGGATATTATTAGCGCAGCGTCACCCGGCCGGTTGCCGTGCTCGCAGCCCTCTCGCCCCCCGCATCTCAGCTGGTGCCTAGCGGCGCATTTGCTCTGGAGCGAGCGACAATCACAATGACATACACTTGTTCCCTTGCTTGATTTTTTTTTATGGAAAAGACAAGGCAAACGAGCGTTCGGGTCACTTGATGGTAAGTGATCACCGCCGCCCACAACTCCGTGTAACACCAGAGGAGCTACAGGTGCGTTGCCGGCCGACAAGGTGGGTTGGCCGCCGGAGCCCAGCATTACCTGATGCGAAACGCAGTGGCATAAAGCCACTATTTAACGCCGGTTTTAAATACCGGTGGTGGTAATGATCCGGTCGAGTCTGCCCATGCGTGTTGCCATTGCTGGCGACGTGACTTACGCGCCGTTACCTATCGTTAGCCTAACTTTTAAATTAATTTTTTTTATTCTTATTCTTCTACCTACGTCTATCTACACCTTCCTAAACTCTTTTGTACCGTGCTTTGATTTTCTCCTTCTGCTTATTGTATTTGTGGACTCATTGTGAAACATAGACTGTCAATATACGTTTAAATATAAAAATATATAACATCTAATCTTTAAGTAGTGTATTTGGTACATGCCCATAATAATTAATATATTACGTAAAAAAATATAAAAAAAAAAATTAGCTGTTATTCGGAGTGCTATTAGATGTTAAAACTAATATCAATAACTTAAATTCTTAATTGAAATTAAAAAGGAGGAGGTACTTAAACATAATATAATTGTTGTAAAAAAAAAATTATAAGACAATTAATATTATATAGATCAGAGGCCGTCGTGACCCAGGGGCATGGACAAGGGTGTGAATGTAACGCCACGGTTGTTCGATCCTCACTCGAGGGAATTAATTATGATTTATTATTTTCTAAATTTCTTTGCTCTGGTACCAAGGTAAAAGCCAGGCGTTGAGGCATCACTTAACTCATGGCTCAAAAAATTTGACTGAAAAAGAGGAATGGAGTGTCCTAACACTATGTACCCTCTGCCTACCCTGCTGTGTGAATACAGCGTGAATATGATTATTTATATTAAAAGTTTTATACATTGTTAACCTGTTAATACTGTTACATCTTCATCTCAAAAAGATCTTGAATTACTTTCGATCATAACGAATAAGAGTCCTATTAAATATATGACGAGCCATAACAATATATTTAAATAATTATTTATAAAAATTATATTTTGATATTTTATTTCGATTTATATATTTTTAAAGCTGTTAGGGACACCACGTATCAGGATAAGCAAAGGGTCCCGTGTAGTGTTAGACATACGTCTAGATCTTTAATTAAAAAAAACGCTCTTTTAAATCAGATATTTATTAATATTTTTCTTTATGATATAATATTTCTAATGCTTTCATTTAAGAATTCATATTATAATAAACATTTTTTCGTTGTATTCCTAAGATATTCAAACAACTTCATTCAAGAAGAAACGCATTCAATTGTTCCACAACAAAATGGGTAATCGGTTAATCCGTCTTCGAAAGTTAGTCTACAGTAACTCGGTAATTTTATTTCTTCGCCACAACTGAAAAGATAAAATTTATTAAATTATTTTTAAGCATCTTTTGTATAACAGAACTTAAATGTTCCACCGAGATAATATCAAATTCATAATAATTATATAATCCAGTGATTAATACTAGTCTGTAAAGATTACCTCGAATATTGGGTATATCGGCTAGTGCAAAAATATTCCGCACAGGGGGATTTGGAGGGAGCGCTCTCATAAAATGGTATCACTTGGTCTAATTCAGCGATGTAACAACCTTCTAGGTGTTCTGGAAAAATTACTTACTTTTAAGCATCCGTAATTCAAAAAGAAAATCAGTCAAAATATAAATTTATTATATATTTATATACTATAAGTAAAAATATTTTGGTGGCAGAAAAAACTTACTGTATTTTTCGGGTTTCGCCTGGAGAGGAGAGGTAACAACCGATGCGTTCGCAACGCATACTGCTACAACAAAGATAATTAATGTTTTGAACATTGTTAACGAATGACTGAATGACTGGAACACCTTACAGGCAGTATTTATAGTTAGCGCTGTAATATCGGGAATGTACTAGCTGTATAGGCGAGGTATCAGTTAGGGCTAAACCCAGTGGATTGGAATAATAAGAAATTGAGATGTTGTTTATTATACATTTTTATATCTTAATAACAATTATTTTTTTATATTTTTAACGATATTTATTATATTTTTATAACTTCACGCTTTATCCCACTTGTACGACGGTAAGTGGGGAAAACCTATTTACACCATAAGAGAGAAAATATTAATAAATCATTTCTTTGAATAAGAATCGAACTCACACATTTTTTACGCATATGCTATGTGACTGTGTCATTATGGTTATTTAATCAAAGCAGAATGAATGAGCATAACAAGAAAATTGTATATATTCAAATTACTAAAAGATTAATCTTTAGAAAAAAAACAACGTCTTATTCTTAACTAATTCCTTCTTTTCACAAACTCTACTTCATATAAGTGAAATGTAGAAATTAATATTTTAAATACTTCAAATGAAAAGAACAACTAAAAATAATGAATGAAACTATTTATAATTATACTGGTATACTATTAACGCAGGATAGGCAGAGGGAACCTAGTTTTTTTTTATGGAAAAGGACAAGGCAAACGAGCGTTCGGGTCACCTGGTGGTAAGCGATTACCGCCCACGGCCCAGTGCAACACCAGAGGAGCTACAGGTGCGTTGCCGGCCGACAAGGTGAGTTGGGCGCCGGAGCCCGGCATTACCTGATGCTAAAACGTAGTGGCATAAAGCCACTGCTTCAAATGCCGGGCTTCAAATACCTTCCATTGCTGTTTTAAATGCCGGGAGTGGTAATGATCCGGTCGAGTCTGCACATGCATGTTGCCATTGCTGGCGACGTGACTCTACCACACGTACTTAAGTCGCTTCTTATGACACCACCAGTACCAGGATGATCCTATTCTAGGCCGGGATCACAAGGCAAAAAGTAGTGTTAAGACACTCCGTTCCTCATTTTCCGCCGAACTCTGGCATTGTGTGTTGAGTGTTGGAACTAAACGCCGCACTTTGCCTCGATATTAGTGAAGAAATGAATATATTAATTAAATATTTGATTTACTAGAGTGGAAATTGAACCTACAACCTGACGTACGTACATTTACACGTGTGTGTCCCTGCGCCACGTCTGACCTCAAATTTTTAAAAAGACACATTATTATTATTGTTAAATAGATATATTTTTAATAATACTGTTCTTTTTATAAATTGCGGCCACTATCAGGGTTATTTGCCCTATATGGTGTACAGCATAAAGTAAAAAAAGTAAATATTAAATACCATTTCTGAGTAATCCCAGATAAACGTTATCTGGTTACTGAGCATTACAATAAAAAACATTTCAACCTGACCTATTTTCCTTTCCGATGGATATACCTTTAACTGATAGCTCAATTATATAATTGGAATACCCAAGCTGCGTACGACAAAGTGATCTTATCAAAAATAACAATAAACTATTAAAATATAAACAACTATAAAAAAACAATCAAATTTGTAGTTAGGTATTTGTGCAAAGAAATGATAAATATTGAGGTACAGAACCGTAAAATATAAAAAAAATATGTTTTTTCCAGAACATTTTTATTAGTACTATACAAGGAATCCAATGCCGTAAGTATTTATTGAACTGATTGCTTAAATACGCAGAACTCATAATGTTTTTTTTTTTTTTCATAATGATAAGGTGATTTTTGTGTGCAAGATTTTCCTTTTACGATCACAGACAGTCCCACAAAAAAATCAATCAGCCTAACTAATTTTAATATAAATTATTAATATTAATACAATAATATGTTTTTCGACGTAAATTCTGAATAGTTAGAAAGATTGATACTCCACCGTACCTCAAGGAACGTTTCAAGTTTCTGGGGTCGGAAACCCAACACTCCCAAACCCTTCGTTCCCGTAATAACAACTTCCTTGAAATACCTTTGTGCCGCACGAAATGCTATGGCGATTCTTTTACTGTGATGACAGTCAAACTTTGGAATGAGCTACCAGTGGAAGTGAGACGGTCTCAATCGGTTGGGATATTTAAACGACGTCTTAAGCAGCACTATCTCGAACTAAATAGCTAAACTGACATTTCTGTAAATTCCTCTATTTCTATGCATATATATATTTGTGAGGATGTGTGTAAATAAGTATGTATGCATGTATTTATGTATGTATGTATGTATGTATGTATGTATGTATGTATGTATGTATGTATATATGTATGTATGTATGTATATATTTTTGTATATGTATGTTTATAAAATAATAACTCATTTATATTTAATAAGATCATATTTGTGTAAAATAAAACAATTATTACTTTTTGCACCTTTCTGCTGTCTTTTATGTAATAAATTCTTTCAAATGGTTGCCTGTAAGAAATCGCTTTTAGTGATAAGGCCGCCATTGCACTATTTGTTGTCTTTTTTGTTAATATTAGTAACTGTTATTATATTGTTTTTTTTCGTTTTTAGTGCAATAAAGTATTATTATTATTATTATTATTATTATTATAAAGATTGTTTGATGTCTCTTACATTTATGGTCCGGAAAGGGATGAATGTTTTAGCCCTTAATAAATGAAACTATTTATACTTATACCCAGTATAAGTATAGATAGTTTAATTTGTTATTTTTAGTTGTTCTTTTCATTTGAAGTAATTAAAATATTAATTTCTACATTTTACTTGTATAAAGTAGAGCTGGTTTAGGCACGTCGAACGATTGAGTGCTGAAAGAATGGCAAAAAAGATTTATGATAGAAAAGTGCGTGGTAAGAGAGATAGCGGGAGACCTCGGTTGACCTTCAAAATAACAGTATTAAAGATACCGGAGGAAGGTCACGTAAAAAGCATGAGGACCCCCCGGAGGGCACGTATGAGGAGGTTGATGACATTGGACGAGGCGAAAGAGGTATGTAGAGACCGTAGAGGTTGGCGCTTCGTTCCTCTGACTACCCCGTTAGGGATAAAGCGTGAAGTTAGTTCAGTTAAAGTAAAGTTAAAGTAGAGTTTTTGTAATAAAAGGAGTCAGTTAAAAATAACACGTTGTTTTATTTTTAATTTTTTTAAAGATTAGGCTTTTAGTAATTTTAATATAAGTGGGGAACGGAGTGTTCTACACTAGGTTTCCTCTGCTTACCCTGCTGTGTGCGGTATACAGCGTGAAGCTTATTTATTTAATTTGAATATATTAAATTTTCTTGTTATGCTTATTCATTCTGCTTTGATTACCTAACCGGCATGATACAGTCACATAGCATATGCGTATAATATGTGTGAGTTCGATTCTTATTCAGGGAAATATATTATTATCATTCTGTCTTATGTTTTAAATAGGTTTTCCCCGTCTACCGTCCTACAAGTGGAATACAGCGTAAAGTTATAAAAATTTATAAAATGATTGTTAGATATAAAAAAAAAAATAAACAACATCTCAACTTCTTATTATTCTTATCCACTGGGTTTAGCCCTAACTGATACCTCGCCTATACAGCTAGTACATTCCCGATATTACAGCGACTAACTATAAATACTGGCTGTAAGGTGTTCCAGTCATTCAGTCATTCGTTAACGATGTTCAAAACATTTGTTGTCTTTGTTGTAGCAGTATGCGTTGCGAACGCATCGGTTGTTACCTCTCCTCTCCAGCCGAAACCCGAAAAATACAGTAAGTTTTTTCTGCCACCAAAATATTTTTACTTATAATATATCACTATATCGTTTATTTATATTTTGACAGATTTTTCTTTTGGATTACGGATGCTTAAAAGTATTTAATTTTTCCAGAACACCTAGAAGGTTGTTACATCGCTGAATTAGACCGAGTGATACCATTTGAGGAGACCGCTCCCTCCAAATCCCCCTGTGCGGAATACTTTTGCACAGGCCAATATATCCAATATTCTAGGTAATATTTAAAGACTAGCATTAATCACTGGTTTACATAATTATTATGAATTTGGTATTATCTCGGCGAAACATTTAAGTTCTGTTAGAGAAAAGATGTTTAAAAAAAAATTAATATATTTTATATTTTCAGTTGTGGCGAGAAAATAGAATTACCGAGTTACTGTAGACTAACTTTCGAAGACGGATTGACCGATTACCCATTTTGTTGTGGAACAATTGAATGCGTTTCTTCTTGAATGGATTTGTTTGAATGTTTTAGGAATATAACGAAAAAATATTTCATATAATATAAATTGTTAAATGAAAACATTAGTAATATAATATCAAAAAAGAAAAATGTTAATAAATGTCTGATTTAAAGAGCGTTTTTTTTTTCATTTTTACACAACTGCCCTTACAATTCCACACTTAGGAAAGAAAAATACTTATTTAGAAAACGTATAAAAATTTGAACGTAGTGTAACTGATATCCCAAACACCTTTTAAAATATTATTTAATATTTTATGCCTTGGCTCGTGATGTGTCTAGTGGTTAGAACCGTTTATAGTTGTGATCGTGAAGAACCCAAAATCTTTTAGAGATTCAGGGGAAACAGTGTTAAGAATTTCATATTATGCCATTAGAAGGTATCGCTTTAATAAGATATTTGCCATCAGAAGTTGTTCTTGTGTCAGTTATTTAGATAACTGTAGACTCGACAATATAACATTGTCATAACTCGAAGCTCGTCCGAAGATAAGCCAAGAGTGCGTCCTATCTTCCTCTCCACTATAACTGCGAACTAGTTATAATAAGAGGAAGAAAGAGTACGGGCCCCTCCCCGCCCTACACCGTGAGTTCCGACCAGACCGTGGCTTT
>JAATLQ010024958.1:0-10489 GCA_013421005.1 Heliconius erato x Heliconius himera
ACCGCGTTGGCACCCGGGCCTACTTCATTAAGTGCTCAGAGCCGGCACCCCCCAGCACATCACGCATGTCTTTGCCTCCCTGCCTCAGTGACAGGACATTTTGCGTGACAGTTGAGAGTTCGAGGTCTAGCAGCGACTCGATCGCTGCCGTTGTTCCCCAGGGCAGCATTTTATCACCTGCTCTCTACGCACTATACACTGATGACATCACAACGCCCTAGCGAGTATCACTCAACGAGAAATCCTGCAGGTGGTCCAGAACCTCATCCTCCGCCGAGTGACGCAAGCGCCATACTAAGTGAGGAACACCACGCATCATCGCAACATAAAAATAGAAAGCCTGGAGGTACACATTGGTCGTCTCACGTCCAACGCATTCCGCTGCGCCAATGTATCGGGTCACCTGCACCTAAGGAGCAGCACTCCGTGGCATACCCGGCCGCCCGAGGTCAGACGTAAGACTACTTCCGAGAGACTTTCTATTCTCCTCCAAATCCGACTCATGAGCCTTGCATTGAACCTTGGTCGTTTAAGAAGGGCGTCCCTCAGGAAACCGAGGGTCTCTCCTGACTGAGTTGACCGCCTAGATGGCATTTGATAATCCTTCCAATTTCATACTGTGTCAACGCCCAGATGTCGTTCGGAGCTACTACGGAGATGGACGAGAGAATGCTTCTATTCTGCGCCTGGCTCTATAGCAAAGTTAATTTAGAAGTGATTGCACGTATTTTGGAGTTATCCAATAATTTTGATGTATTTCAACGCCACATAGTTGGTTACATCTTTCGTTTAAGTATTTTTGGGTACGAGAATAGTAGGTAGTCTGTTGTTTATAATTCCTTTCGTTAAAGTTTTCTGTTGTTTGTGTCATTTGTTTAAGTGTGTTTTTTTAAACAATTGGAACATCATTATTGGAACTACGAAAATGCGGGTTGCATTAAGGTTTAAATAATTTTCACATTAGTAATCTTAAGTGTTTTGCAAACATAGGTACACTACACGAATAATTCAGTAGTTAAAGCGGGCGAAGCCGCGGGCGGGTCGCTAGTATGGCTATAAATTTCTAAATATTTTTCAAGTTACATAAAAATGTCAGTAGTGTCAGTACTACCTTGGATAGTTTTCCTTAAATCGTATTGGGTACGATCAAATAAATAAAAATATCCCAAAAAATGGAAATGTATATTAATATTACAGATATTATATTATTTCACTTAGACAAAGAAAAGTGTTATTCAATAAGATTAATTTTAAACTCAAATACACTATAGAAAGTTCGTAATAACTACTTTAAAAATCATCAAACTTCACATCTAGCTCTTTAATAACGTCGATAATATTTTTAAAGAAAAGTTTCTTAGTGAAATTTCTAATAAATCGGTATAAAATTTTACGTTCACACTCCATTGAGTATCGCCGCCTTCGAAATATACAACTTTTAATATTTCTCACTGAAAAGATGTATTTTCGAATAAGAACCATTTCTGTAATATCGTGATTTAAAATAAATTGTAAAAATATAAATAAATTCCAAGATGCAATACGTTTATTCATTTTGCTGAAATATTTTTCACGCTCTATCACGCATATACCAGGGGAAACAGACAGCAGCTCTCTGCCCAAATTTCAAAATATTGCGCATTGAGTAGCGTAAGTCAAAACCTCGCTTTGTGTTATTACCAAAGAGGAAATGAAAATAATTCATTCCCCGATCAGGAATCAAATCTAAAACCTTTGCCTGTACAGTCAGACGCTGTGCCTCTGTAAAATTGTATTTTTTTAGCTATACTCTGTCACTTTACTCAACAATGCATCGAGAATTCGGCGAAAAATGCGGAGCGGAAGTATCTTAATGGTAATTGAGTGTCTTAACACTATATTCCCTCTTCCTACCCTACTATGCGCGGGATACAGCGTGAAGCAAAATAAAAAAATATTACAAACTAATTGTTTTACTTCTTTTACAGATACATAGCAGTAACTCAACCAATCAAGTACGTAAAATACAAAAGCAACGCGCGCGTCTGGCTCATGATAGCAGTGGCTCATTTCGGGCGTCATCGGTTCCCCGGTGGTCCTGAGTTTGAATAACACCCCGGATCGATATCACGGTAAACGGTTGTTACAACTTATTTATGTTGTTTGCTCTCTCTGTACGGAGATTTTTACAAATATCCCCTACCCAAAGATAATTACTAAGAATTATCGTCTGGCAAGAGAGAATGCTATTTTAATTTAATTTCCACGTAGCTTGATGAGAACGTATGGCTTAGTGGTCAGAGCGCCTGGTCATTTTCTAGGAGGCGCGGGTTCGAATCCCGCAACGTTAATTTTTTTATACTTTTTCAAGTTAATTATTTTTTTTCCTAAGTGTGGAATAACACTAAAAATGTTAAAAGCATTTTCATCTCTTAACGTCCTGGGCCCAACAATATATGTAATTGTTTCAGTCTCCTTTACTTTGGGAGTTATTTAATAAACATAAAGTATACAAAGTTTTATTAAAAAGAGGTATATTTTATTATGAGCGCAGGGGCACAAGCGATTTTGGGTTCAATTCCCATTTGGGGAATTCTATAATGTAATATTTTCATTTCTTCGCTCTGGTAACTAGGCAATTGCTAGCGTCGACTCCTGTCATTCAATACGTCATAACACTAGGATCTCTCCGCCTACAAAAAACAAAAATTGTATAACAAACGTATCAACATTTTTTCGTAAATAAAAATGCTTATCCTTGAAAAGTTACCTGTGGTTTTGGCTGTGACATAAAAATGTCAGTTCCCGCCACGTGATATAATGTATATGGTTATATAACACTACACAAATTTTTAATTTCTTTTAAGTATCTATAAAAAGAAGGTATATAGAATCTTGTAATATTAATTTTCTATTATTTTGAATTTCTCCTACAGAGATTTCGGTTTTCGACATAGCTTGATGAGAACATATGGAATTATTTTAACCGGATTAATCGCGTATATTTTGTATTTTTATACATTTTTGGAAACCCGACGTTTCGAACACTTTGCAGTAGTCCTCACACGCGGCGGCAGACTGAAGTGGCATTCGTCTGTCAGTTGACATAATTATTATATCAAACTACCGACAACGATTTCTTAATTGCCTCGCGTACTGCCCTGGATTCCTGCAGAATGAGCTGATAGCATCTTGCCCTCTGGTATGGTGGGTTTGAGACTTCAATGATTTAATGAGTGGGTCCCAGGTAGTAGAAAGCTTCCAGCCATCCTCTCTATTGATATTAGGATGTTTTTGTATTTCAATAGCCTCGCGGATCATTCTAGGAATGTATCTATTTTCCTTAGCGAGGATTTGGGGTTTATCAAACCTAATATAATTTTTTTACATGTTTTCCAAAATAGTATAAGTTTTTCCACCAAATACGTAAAAGATGAAATATGGAAAACGTAGAAATGCACTGAGTTACCTGTACCTACCGTGAAAAATATTTTTACCGTGTCTAATAAAAATATTTTTATACTTTATTGCTGAGTCAGTCAAAAACCTTTTAGGCTCATAATAAAGCTAGTTGTTAACTCTAACTTGGGTATAACATGAAATTTTCTAACAGCATTACTATCGGAAAATAATTTCCAGTAGGTATCTACTGTCTGCAAGTATTTCTCGAAAAAAGACAACTAGTTTTCCGGACAAATAATCTCTTTTTATATCTGATGAGGAATGAGAATGCTTGAAATACTGTTTATTTATAATTATGTTGAGGCCAGTCGTGGCGCAAGGGCATAAAGTGTGACTACGACTAGTTGTGATCTCGATCCCCACTGTAGGAGATGAAGTATTTATTTAAATTTATATTTCCATTTCTTCGCTCTGGTGTCGTGGCAAAGCGCGGTGTTAAGTTCCGCCAATCAACACTCAACGCCTCTAGAATTGAAGTGCTCCAATCAATACACAATGCCTCCAAAATTAGGCGGAAAGTTGGGAACGGAGTGTCTTAACACTTAGTACCCTCTGCCTACCCTACTGTGTGCGGGATACAGCGTAAAGTTGTTTTATGTTTGTATTATATTAATTGAATAGTGGCTTTTTTTTAATTTTGTTAATATAATAGATGCGACTGTGAACGCGAGTGTTGTGGGTTCAATGTCCACTAGGGAGGGGAATGAAATATTAAATAATTTAATTTCTTCGTACTTTTCATCTACGAACTAACATCATATATGTGATCTTAGTACAAGAACAAAAAAGCCGCAAACCCACAAAATTCTCCTATTTGCACTTAATTCAAAAACAATACAATATAAAAAGTAATTTATTTCCTCCTTTAATGCGGGAACAGATGACCGTGATTCCCTATAAAAGCCCTTTACGGCCGCTCTCGGGACGCGTACCTACTACCTACATTTTAAATTGCTTTATAGCCACTATTTTTGCACACTCAAATTCGATGGCGATCGTTGGAATATATTCGCGTTCGTAATATTCTTGGATTTCGTCTGTTTTTTTTAATTTTTTTATCTTCTAGCTATATTCCGCACATAGCAGAGTAAGTAGGCGGATGGGACCCTGGGAACCTAGAGTGAAAGTCAACGACATAAGTTATTTTTCAATTCCAAACAGTAGTTCAAAAGATTATCGCGTTAAACCAAGCATCCTCTTTAATTTTATAATATTAATATTAATTACTTTTTTACAGATTTTTATAAATACTTTTGCCAAAGCTAAAAACAATTTAAGAAATAAACAATCCGCGAAGAGTAAAGAAAGTTGTTTAAATACTATAGCTACTATATATGCTGGTGTAAGAATACGAAAATTTATAGCTTAAAAATAGCTTAAATTGCCCTGAACAGTTTAACACTTGGAATATATCCAAGAGTTTCGTTCAATTTATTATATAATATTCAATTTATAATTGTATAATTGAGGCCAGTCGTGGCACAGGGGCTCAAAATGTGACTGTAAAATCGACTGGTTGTGGGTTCGATCCCCACTAGAGGAAATGAAATATTTATTTCTATTTATATTTTCATTTCTTCGCTCTGGTGTCGAGGCAAAGCGCGGCGCTGAGTTCCGCCACTCAACACGCAATATCTCCAGAACTCTGCGGAAGGCGGGGAACGAAGTGCCTTAACCCTAGGTTCCCTCCGCCTATCCTGCTGTGTGCGGGATACAGCGTTTCGTCTAATAAAAATATCAAAAATAACTTTAAAAAACTCTGACTGAGAATTGTCAATAGCTTTGTCAATAGTATCTATTATTATAATAGTTTTAAGACTGATCGTAATATCAGTGCACTTTTTTCTTTTTTATGATTGGTCCTTTGTTTAGTAGTTTAAGTATCAAGGATTAATAATAAGAATTTATTAACAAAAAATAATGATATAAAAGTTAGGTTGTTAAATGGTAAGTAGTTAGTCGTTTTCGTGTTTTCGTAATGTACAAAACTAGAACAGATATGGGTGCCGAGTTCTGAATTCATTTAAAATAAAACTTGAGCTTAAAATTTTACTTGTCTCTTTCTTAGGTAGGTACCAAACTAAATAACAACTTAATAGTCTAACAACTACACTAACTTGTAAATATAATAAAGTATGTATGTAAAAACTTGTTTAGTAAAATTTAGCTTAGCTTGAATTTTATCCCGAGTGAACTACCTACGGTACTCGTATCTATATACAGGGTGGAAGTGTCAGCACCACTTTAAATGAAACCACAATTTTAACTACTCTATAAAAACTTAATATAATTTATTAAAAAACCCAAAAATGACAAAATGATTTTTTCAAACAAAATAAATAATAAAGTCCAGTCGTGGGGCAGAGGCCAGTCGTGGCGCAAGGGCACAAAGTGTGACTGTAAAACCGACTGGTTATGGGTTCGATTCCCACTCGGAGAGATGAAATATTTACTTAAATTTATATTTCCATTTCTTGGCTCTGCTAAACCCTATCACCGGGAAACTGCCGCATACGCCCATTCCGAAATCGAGTCGTTCGTCGTCGATTTTTGTACTAGTATGTGTTTATGTTATTGGTATCTATACGTAACGGCGTCACAAGAAATACAAATATGGATCCTACGTCTAAAATTTTGTGGTTTCTTGATTAATTTCTTTAGGTTTGAGTTTAAAATACTTTACAATATATGCTGTTCCCGTAAAAGGAGAGCTGACACTTCCACCCTGTAGATTTGATTTCTTATTCTTTTGTCGTTGACATTTACATTTATTTTGTTCTCATTTAATAATGAAGCTAATAAATCCTAACAGAAAATTGTAAACCTTTTTAAAGTGTTATTTCACACTAGTAGTAGTCTTGCCGTGTGATCCCGGCCTAGAATAGGATCATCCTGGTACTCGTGGTGTCGTAAGAGGCGACTAAAGTACGTGTGGTAGTCACGTCGCCAGCAATGGCAACACGCATGGGCAGACTCGACCGGATCATTACCACCCCCGGCATTTAAAACCGGCGTGAAGTAGTGGCTTTATGCCACTGCGTTTCGCATCAGGTAATGCCGGGCTCCGGAGCCCAACCCACCTTACAGGCAGGCAACGCACCTGCTGCTCTTCTGGTGTTGCACGGTGTCGTGGGCGGCGGTGATCACTTACCATCAGGTGACCCGGACGCTCGTTTGCCTTGTCTTTTCCATAAAAAAAAAAATAAAAAAATAAATAAAAAAAAAGTCATTTTTTATTCATTATTGAAATTATAAAACCTTATGATTCCTCGTGCCCCGTAAAATTAAAAGCAATTATTATTACAATGTTAATTATCTTAAGTAGATATTCAATCGACCTCGGGCTTTATAAATTAAATGTATTGTTTCGGTCTAAATTAAGAGATAACAGTTTGTTATTCAGTTGTCTTATTACCAAAGATTGTTTTATATGATACAGTGGTGTTTAATATGATAATAATTCAACAGTACAAGATTCTATTCTATTAATCAGATATATATATATATATATATATATATATATATATATATATATATATATATATATATATATATATATATATATATATATATATTATATTTACATATTCTGCACTGACTGACAACGGTAACGGTAACTTTACCACCTGTACTACGAGAGATGAGTAAAACTAATAAAAAGTAATATAATAAACAAAAAATGTTTTATTATTGTTCATTTCGATTTCTATAGAACAGCCAAGTACTTCATTTCATTAATATAACTACTATACAAAGTAAATAGAACCGTATTTGTCTGTAAAACACTCAATAACTCTTGAACAAATAAATAATTCAACCTAAGTGAGCTCTTACTAAATGGCTTAATGTTATAACTTGAAAGAAAGTTTTATTTATGTATAATATATAAGCCTAAAGTTTTAATTTTTATTATGATTGAGCTTTTTTTATTGAGCTGAGAGAAGGGAAGCTTTTACTGGTCAAATCTAATCTAGCTTCTCTAAATATGATATCTATAAATTGAAATTTCTGTAATAAAATTACAGGATTCTTGTACCAGATGATTATAACTTTAGAAGAAGAAGAAACAGTAAAAATTTGCCTTGAATATTTTTTGAAAATCTAGATAGCGCCGTAACTTGAGTCAGGACAGTAACAGTATTTTTTTATAAATGCTAACCGAACAATTTGATTTGTGATTAGATTATTAGATTAGTGAACCCTTCAGTATGTAAACCCTTATTATTCTTAAATAATAATTATATTTTTTAAGTATGTGGTGTTTTACTAAATATCCTAATTATTTCTTGTTTATATAATAAACAGATTTATAGGTATGTTTGGGAAGTATATTCGCAATGAAGAGATGCACAGAATGGCAGGTACTAGTGAGGATGTCACGGTGAAAATTAAGAAGAACGTGTTCAGCTGGCTTGGGCACGTCGAACGAATGAAAGAATGGCAAAAAAGATTTATGACCTCGGTAAGAGGAGACCTCGGTTGACCTTCGAAAATACAGTACTAAAAAAAGCATGAGGACTCCTCGGCAATATGAAGAGGTTGATGACAGTGGACGAGGCGAAAGAGGTATGTAGAGACCATAGCGTTTGGCGCTTTGTTCTCTCTAATTAACTCGCTAAGAACAGCTGAAGCACGCTGCAGCGTGATGCTAGATTAGATTGGATTGGAATATTATAGTTAATAAATTATTCCACGTTTAACTGAAAAAAGAAAATTCTTATATATAGAGAGAGAGCTGTTTACTTAATTTAGAGTAAATTAATAGATTTTTTTATTAATGAACACAAAAAATAACCCGCTCCATACTACTTACTAAATTAATTTTATAAAAGCTTAAAATATAACAGCATAAAAAATTCAAAAATATAAGCTTCTCAAATTTCCACTACACTACACTGTAATGCGATCTACTTCTTTAGAAAAATGCACTTGCAAAATTATTTATAAGTACGAAGTTTATATTTTATGGATTTATTAACTAGCCTCTGGCCCCGGTTTCGTCTGATTATTTGTATAAAATATTGATATTTATGGCAAGGAAAAACTGTCATGTATTTTTTTAGCTTCACGATGTATACCACACATAGCTACTAGGAACTCAACGCCGCGCTTTACCTCGTTACAAAAGAGAAGAACTGAAAATATTAAATACTTAATTTTTGTCCCTTTCATTTAATGTGAAAAAACGCGGTGTTGAGTTCCGAATTTTTCAATACACAATGTCTCAAATTGACACGGAAAGTGGAAACGAAACGTGGACTTCTAGATTTTTTCTGCCTACCCAACATTATTTGGGAAAGGACGTGAAGCTCTCTAAGTTGAAAGTGTCCTGTCAATATTATGGTATTTCTGATGATAATAATGGCAGTACCACTATGACATTTAAGTAATGAGAAAGATGTGAAAACAGTAAAATGCTTAAACTTTTTTTTTTATTTCCTTAGGAAATTTAAATTTTACATATAAATCATATGGTCAAAATTCGTAGAGATAATTAAACCTTGTATAAATCTACATATATTCTTATTAAAGACCCAATACTTAATAGTACTTCTCTCAATAAATATAGCTCCTTCTTAAATAGGTTCAACAGAGTGTAAATAGATTCCCATATATAAACATCTCAAGATAACTTAGCTTTGTTTTATTGGTATTATCTTCATACCATTATATTATTTCTATATAACGTCGTATAGGCATTTGAATAAAATTTAAATTAAATTAAAATTGGATTCCTTTTTTCTGTAAAAAAGACTTCAGACAACATCTTTGTTTCATTAATATATAAGAGTAGATGAATACATAAATTTAGTTTAATATTCTGTATTTATTTTTTAGAATAATGACAAACCTAGCGTCACCCATTTTAATGATGGATCCAAACACAAACAACGATTCAGGGCCTTCTAATATGGATGTGGATACATAGCACAGTCCACCACCTTCTCTTATTAAAGAAGAGAAGAAGAAAGAATAGAAGGAATAATCTAAGAAACCAGAGTATTTTTATTCAGTTTTTTTTCTAGGTTCACGCTGTATTCCGCATTGCTATAAGACAAAGTTAACCTATTGTTAAGACACTTCGTTCCCCATTTTCCGCTCAATTTTCGAGATATGGCATAATCAAATATTATCGGAACTCAACGACATGCATGTTGTTATAAGAAATGAAAATACTAAGCAATTGTTTCCTCTGAATAGGAGTCAAGATAACCGTCGCGTCTACACTTTCACGCGTTGTAGCTTTACTTAAACTGGGCTCTTAGAATATATTTTTATCAATAAAATAATACATATATGATGATCTTAATTTCTTATATATTTAATTGACAATATTTAATGTTCATCTCTCACCTATATTCTCCACTCTTCACTTTATAATACATTGACAACGCGTTTTGAGTTGCGTAACTTAACACCGCGCTTAAAACAGTGAGATATTTGTAATTAAATCAAATCTTTTACTTTTGTACCAGACATTATTTCTGCTACAATATTAAAATACTCATAATATATGTTTTTACTCGCGGTAAGGCGATATTAATGATATCAGAATATAAATTAAACCAAACTGTGAAACCACTATCCCGTTTTAATATATATCATGGATTTATTAAAACGAAACGACAATGAATTTTTATTTTTTATGTAAATGATATAAAATATTATAAAAAAAAATCAGCTTCATGATGTATCCCGCACACAGTAGGGGCCTACCCTGAGGGAACCTAGTATTAAGAAACTTCGTTCCCCACTTTCCGCCGAGTTCTGGAGGCATTGCGTGTTGAGTGGCAGAACTCAACGCCGCTCTTTGCCTCGACACCAGAGCGGAGAAATGGAAATATAAATTTAAGTAAATATTTCATCTCGTCGAGTTCCCACTTGATCCACCCCAAATCGAACCCACAAACAGTCGGTTTTATAGTCACACTCTGGGCCGCTGCCACGACTGGCCTCAAAAGATTATATTATATATTATATAGTAAATTTAGGCCGTCACGAAGAAGCACATGTGCGACTGAATACGCGACGGCTGTGGGTTCGATTC
>JAATLQ010024958.1:10499-29305 GCA_013421005.1 Heliconius erato x Heliconius himera
CTTTGCCTCGACACCAGAGCGGAGAAATGGAAATATAAATTTAAGTAAATATTTCATCTCGTCGAGTTCCCACTTGATCCACCCCAAATCGAACCCACAAACAGTCGGTTTTATAGTCACACTCTGGGCCGCTGCCACGACTGGCCTCAAAAGATTATATTATATATTATATAGTAAATTTAGGCCGTCACGAAGAAGCACATGTGCGACTGAATACGCGACGGCTGTGGGTTCGATTCCCACTCGGAGTAAAACAATATTTAATATTTTCATTTCCTCGCTCTGGTAACGAGGCAAACTGTGACATTAGGTTCCACCACTCAACACGCTACAAGAATTCGGCGGGAGATGGGGAATTATAGTGTCTTAATCGAAATGGAATGTCTTAACACTAGGTTCCCAAGTCCCCTTTGCCTATACTGCTATGAGCCTTTGGTTGCACAGCGTGAAGCTAGTAGGTAATTTTTTATACTTTATGACATTTAATTATAATACTTCTGTTAGAAACTTTAAAAAAATACGTGTTAAAAAATATTGAAAAAAAAATTTTTACATGTATGCAATTTTTGCATTTTGGGAGATCAGTATAAAAATCAGATCATAAATCGATTTACATCTGTAACAGAAAAAAATTGGGCTCGTCCGGGATTTGAACCCGGGACCTCTCGCACCCTAAGCGAAAATCATACCCCTAGACCAACGAGCCGCTTGGACAAATCGTCGAAATAAAAAACCATATAATATAACAAATATAAATTTGTTGCTTATCTTTATGGCTTCTATTACTAATATTTCAAAAAAATATTATTAAATAATGAAAGATATACCTATATACAATATTTTTATTACAAAGATAAAACGGCATTACGTTTGTACAATAAATATTTTTTTTTATTTTGGTTCTGGCTAAGTAGAGCGCGGCGTTGAGTTCCGATATCCAAGACGCAATGTCTCAAATTTAAGTGAAGATAACAGTGTCTTAATTTGGTAAAATATAAAGCATGTATTTCAGTGTAATTATAAATTACAGTCATCATGGCGCAGTAAAAAAGTATTGTAATAACTTTTTTTAGCTTCACGCTGTATCCCGCACATAGTAATTCAGGAAAAGACAACGTGGGAACCTAGTTTTAATCCATTGCCGATTAAAACTCTTCTGTTCCCTACTTTCCGCCGAGTTCTCAAAACATGGCGAGTTAAATGGAGGAACTAAACGTCGCATCTTTACTTGAGAACCATTTAAAGATATTTTTGTTCCGTTTTCCGTTCCGTTCTGTGTTGACGATGAACGGCGTTGAGTGCTACACAATTTATTGAAATACACATACCGTTGGCAAAAGTACTTATAAGTCGATAGAATATTTGGCTGCGTATCTACATTGTATTGAGAGATTTCTATATCAAATTTTCGGAAATGAAAAAACATTGTAAGTAGTATTTAGTAATTGTACATTTAAGGAAATGGAGTATATTTTCTATTCATAAAATCTTAGAATTATGCGATTTTTTCCACATCTCTACATATAAATAAAATTGAAGTGTCTGTCTGTGAATTCAGAATAACTGTGCCCTCAAGTGCCTATAGCTACTTATTGTAGCTATAAGCACTCTGTATTTTTAAATTAAACTCTTTAACTACATTAAAATCTGTTTGAAGCTGTATCCTGCACACAGCACGATAGGCGAGGGAACCTAGTGTTAAGACGGTAAGACCTTCCGTTCCGTCCCTTGATTAATCGCGTAAATTTAGTATTATACATCTCAGGGAACCCGACGACGAATACTTTAAAGTAGTCTGTGTTCACGAGTAGCCAATCCGTAAAGAGTTTCCTTTTTTTTTTGCTTTCATTTTCTTAACCATTTCTCCTCTCTAATTTCAAAAAGGTGTCAAAATAAACTTCTTTTGAACCTCAAACTATATCGTATCCTCACTTGGACCATAAAACTATTCATGTATGAATGAACGTTGCATCTATACTGGGAGATCTAAATTTCATACATGGCTTAGCTTGTAATATATGTATATATCGACATACATACATACATATATATCAAATATTATATAATACTACAGACGAGTTGCTTAGGAACGGTGAGCTCAGATTTAAAAGCTTATACAAAGGTAAAAATAGCGGAATTTGAACCCGCTCTTATGGAACATTTTAATACATCGAATCACACTCGAGGAAATTAAATATTTAATGTTTTTATTTCTTCGCTCTGGTGTCGAGGCGCGGCGTTCAGTTCCGCCACCCAATACGCATTCCCTGAAGAATTCTTCAAAAAGTAGGGAGCGTAGTGTCTTAATACGAAGTACCCTCTGCCTACCTCGCTCTCTGCGGATACAACGTAAAGTTAAAATAAATTATATTTCTCCTTCATCTACAATCCTATAATTGATTCGGATGGTCTAGTCCAACTCGCACTTGACCGAAATTATTTCAAGTTTTTTACTCTAAATAGGGGAGAGGGGGGTAGCTTTGAACAGGGGCACCTTTGAAAATATGTGTTAACAGAGCTATTTTAAAAAGAAATTTTGGTAGATTTTTTTTGAGTAGAAGGCAGCACTAATCTGCACACGTGTCACTTGTCACCGCTTATATATGAGAGCCCGTGGTTGAGTTACGAGGAGTGTTTGATTTTGAGTAAAATTTTATGCATTTTTAAATAAGCGCGTAAGGATCGTAGGGATCCAATTCAAGGTATATAGTTTTATTTTTTCCTCTTTTAGTTAGAATGTTTCATATATCATGCAGTAAACTAGAGATTACTACATTTTTTAAACTTTTACTTGAAAAAAAAACGTTAAGAAATTTTCAAATACCACTGAGGCAGCTTTGGACAAAATAAAGGGGGCAGTTTTGAATATTATTATATGTAAAAAAATACCGCGAAAGTGGCGCAGCGGCACGAAGTGCGACTGTAAAACCGAATAGTTGTGGGTTCGATTCAAGAAGATGAAATATGTACTTAAATTTATATTTCCATTTCTTCGTTCTGATGTCGAGGCTAAACGCAGCGTTGAGTTCTGCCACTCGACACGCAATGCCTCCAGAATTCGGCAGAAAGTGGGGAACAGAGTGTCTTAACACTAGGTTTCCTCTGCCTACCGTGCTGTGTGCGGGATAAAACGTGAAGCTAATTTTTTTTTTTACGTAGACTACTTCCCCCAATTTCAGTTGCTGGGTACATCACGTACTACATCCATGTTTTCCTTTAAATTTAATTTTTCTAAGTTCAAATTAGGGTAGTAAGCTGTTTATTTAAAAAAATAATGTTAATTACTTCTACGAAGCTAAAGCTACTTTTTTGTTTTTTTTAAGTTTTTTGAAGTCTATTAATAATATTAAAGTTATTTAACACTAGTACACAATCGCAATATTAAACTAGGTATATTATTTTTTTAAGTTAAAATGGTACTAATATTAGATCTCCATCGTTTCTAATGTTAAGTTTGTTAATAAAATTACTTAAAAGCCTTTTAATTTCATTGAATTCGATGATAGTTCAAAACTGCCCCATATATGTTCAAAGCTACCCCAGAAGGGGGGCAGCTTTGAACATTTGACTACTGCTACTAAAGTTGATATTGCACCTTTAACTTATATATTTTTCTACATATGATGGTACGATTTTGTGGCACAATAGTTGGACTAAGCATTGTGAAATAGTAAAGAAGTTAAAAACTGTAGAATTTTTAGATATGACATAAAGTGTAAAAATCGTTCGATTGTGCCCCCCTCTCCCCTATATGTTAACATTACCTTTTACCTCTGACTTTGCCCTCTTGGTCAAATGGAAACAACTATGACAAGTTCGGAGAATCTCAAGGCGATTACAAACTACGCAGCTTTATTATTTACTAATAAAATATACTAGCCCTCTCGATCCTGCTGGAATACCGGGATAATTTTTGTATTTTTAAAAATAAATTAAATATATATCTTTTTATAATGTTATCATAGTCTCATAAAATTCGGTTTAGCTGTTCCGGAGATGAGCCCGGACGACAAACAGACAGATAAAAATTATATATTATTTTTTGTGTTTTAGTGTCGTGTAAATAACTATCAGTTATTTTAAAATCACAGACAGATACTTCAATTTTATTTGTCTATATAAATTATCGATTGTACATCGTCTATATTGTTAAACTTATTCCTTCACTGCACTCTGTTATGAGAATCGCAGTACGAGTAGAGCACTCAATCCTTTGCTGATGTAGGTATTTTATATTGAAATTCTAATATAAGAGTTTTGGACGAAGCAGTATTATAACATAGTTGCTCGACGTACTGGCTTTGACGTTCAAATATTTTTATGAATAACAAAAAAAACTACGGAATTTCAGTATATTGCTTGTATAGTTATTGCATACTATTGATTTGAGATTTAATAAATATTTAGTGAACAAACAGAAATATACGCAGAATGTTACATTTTACACCAAAGTGATTGGTCACTTAACAGTATAATATTTGGACACTGCTATTTTACGCTAAGTGAGAGCATGATTGAACAGTCAGATGATTTACAAAAGTTTATATAAATTTTCAAGAGGGAACCTAGTTTTAAGACACTCCGTTATTTACGTTCAGCCCAAACTTCGTTTCATTGCATATGAGAGGAACTTAACGCCAAGCTTTATCTGCCAAAGCGGAGAATTCTAAATAATTTAAACAAATTCCCCAAGTAGGAATGGAACTGGCTACCATCACTTCCATTCATCAAATTCCATCAAAAAAAATCTTAATTGAAATATTTTTAAAATATAATGTATTAAATGTTATAAGATATTGGTCGAAACGATCCTTTTTTAGGCTGATGTTTTGGAAAATGTCAATTTAAATTTACTAATACAATTTCCGTCTTACCACATAACAAGGGATCGGTCGGGCCCGTAGAGTGCAAAATCGAGTAGTATATTTCTATTTTATAAAAAAATCTTATATAATTTATATACATATAAGTATATAAATTAAAAATAAGTAAAAGTTGAGGCTAGTCGTGGCGCAGATGCACAAAGTGTGAGTGTAAAATCGACTGGTTGCGGGTTCGATCCCCACTCGAGGAAATGAAATGTTTATTTCCATTTATATTTTCATTTCATCGCTCTGGTGTCGAGACAAAGCGTCTGGCGTTGAGCTCCGACACTCAACACGCAATCGTGACTGCAATATGTAGCAACATGCAAGATAAAACGTGAAGCTAAAAAAAATAAATGGCGAATCTTTTTTCGCAATTTAGCATTTTAACCGATCAATATGAGTATGAAATTTGTAAAATACAATACAAAAAGTTTTTTTTAAAGTAATATTTTATTTAATCAGACAAATAGTATTGCATTAAATAATTAAAATATAAATATTTCTTTCTAATTTTATAATACATTATTTTATTTTAAAAGTAAATTTAATCACATTATTTAATCAAAAGAGAACTTTGTAATTACTTTAAAGAATTACCACCTCGTGTCTTCGTTCTTAATCTAGAACGTGTACTGTATGCTTAGACAATAAATAAGAAACATCCCCAAGCAACGTACCTATTTGAAAAATATATTGTAGTAGTCACATAATAGACTGATTCAGAAAGATTTTCTTTAGCTTCACGCTGTATCCCGCGCATAGCAGGGAACATGGGAACCTAGTTAAGACACTCCTTTCCCATTAAGTCGCTTCCGTTCCCTACCTAAAACCTAAAAATGATAAAATAAAGATTAAATATAGTAGATTCTTGAGAAATTTAATTTTATATTTGCTTAGATCATAGATTTGCCTTCGCATTTCCTAGTATGTGCTAGCCCCAGTACAGTCGTAACAGTATGATAGAAGCTATCAGAACTATACGATCGTTTTACTGTCTATAACTACTGTTGTTGATGTTATATCGTAACAATTTACTATGTTTACGATTCAACTACCATATATGGCAAAACTCGGTTGTCCATACAACTGTCATTTAGTTAATGGACTGTTTAACATAGAGAATATTATCATCGTCAGCTTCACACTTTTTTCAACACTGGGTTCCCAGTAATTTTCTGATTGCCCTGCTATGTAGGATACAGCATGAAACTAAAATGACTTCATGTCATTTATTGGAACAGCGTCTAACTGTAAACGCAATAGTTCTGGGTAGGATATGCTACCGTTTCGCAAATTTCACACTGTGTCATGCACATAGTGGAGTAAGCAGAGGGAACCTGGGAAGTAAGACAGTGGACCTAGTGGAAAGACACTCCGTTCCCCACATTCCGCCGAATTCTTAAGGCACTGCGAGTTAAGTAGCGGAATACAACGCCTTACTTAGCCACGCTTGTACCTTTGCACACGAGGCCTCATGTAAAACTCATATTTTGTATAATATACAAAAACTTTTTAGCATCAAACCGATATATCGGTTATAAATTATATTATGTATCCAAAAAGGCATATGGACACAAAATCACTCGAGACGGTCAAAAGAGATTTTCTAAAATAAGTTATAACAGGACAAGATTACTCTGCCCCATAATTCCGGATGAACAGATCCTCTCTCATCCCTTCTATTAAGCAACCTTAAGGCGGTCGGCTACTGACACTAGCTATATATATTTTGAAATAGATATATTTATTATACTTGTTATCGTTTAGGTTTCGTCTTTGCATATTTAAATATAAAATAATTATTGAGCTACAGCTATATATTAAAAAATACTAAACTGACCAAAATTCATAATATTAAAGATATAGAACCGTGAAGATATAGTTTTTTCCCGACTGCTAAGGTAGGGTTATGTTTTTCGCGCGTATCTTGTATGTATGTAATATTCTTTATTACCTCGTATCTCTAAAATCGCTAAACGGATTTACATAATTGAGGTATCGTTAGATTCGTATTAGCAGCCCAAGTGTTCTTAGATAGATGACGGTAATAAAAAATAATCATGGCGTCTGTGGTACGCCATTGGATTTTTTTTTGAAAAAAAAAAATCATTTCGAATACTACAATATAGGTATCAAATTCAAGAGGTCAATTTCAGGAGTCCAAAAAGGTATATCATGATTATCATTATCATAATAAATCTTAACAAAAAAATGAAAAATAAAAAAGAATTTGTAAAAACAAAAACCCCGACTGCATCAAACTAAAAAGAAAATAAACAAGCCCAATAGTTTATTAGGATTAACAGTCGGGACCTATAAGTAATTCTTCAATCAATAAAATCTTTACCAGGAACCCCGCATAATCTATATATATAAAAGGACTTGTGCTGACTGACTGAGGTAAGACGCACGCAGAGCCGTAACCGCTGATGGTAGAAACGTGAAATTTGGGCAGATGTTTATTTTCATATTCTAGACATCCACTAAGAAGGGAATTTGAAAAATTTTAACCCTAAAGGGATGAAATAGGTGTTGAAAGTTTGTATGGAAAAAATTTTTAATCTGTACCGATTTTTATAAAATTTGAAATTCAGACTCTTAAAAATATTTCATTAAACACGTGTTTCATGGTTTTTAAGAATTCACCTCTTAAGGGTTCAAATAAGGGGTTGAAAGTTTATATGGAAAAATCTTTAAATTGCCACCGATTCTTATAAAAATTTAAATTCAGACTATTAAAAATATTTTATTGAACACGTGTTTCGTGGTTTTTTTAGAATTCACTCCTAATAAGCGGGCGAAGCCGCGCGCGCCCTCTAGTTATATAGATATAAATAAATCTAATAAATCAGCTTCACGCTGTATCCCGCATACAGCAGGGTAGGCAAAGGGAACCTAGTGTTAAGACACTCCGTTCCCCATTTTCTGCCGAATTCTGGAGGCATTGCGTGTTAAGTGGCAGAATTCAGCGAAGAAATGGAAATATAAATTTAAGTAAATATTTCATTTCCTCGAGTAGGGATCGAACCCACAACCAGTCGATTTACATTCACACATTGTGCCGCTGCGCCACGACTGGCCTCATATAGATATAGGTATCTAAAAAACATCTTTATGCAGTATACCCGTATATAGTAGAATGGGCAGAATTAACTAAGATCCTTCGTTTCCGCTCATTTTTAAAGATATTGGATGACGAGTGGCGGATCTCAAAGCCGTGGTTTTTCTTGTACTAGAGAGAGGAAATAAACGTAATTTATTATCTGGAATGGAAATCGAATCCACTTGCGTTTATATTCAGGTGGCCTCTATTTATTTTCCTTTTGTGTCATTTTACATTCAATCGGTATTGCAAGCGACTAATATGATTTTATAAAATCAAATTATTATTTTATTATATTAATGAATGTAATCGATACTAATATAACACTTTTCGTATAGATATTCACCAATATATTTTATGTTCACTGATGTTCATTTTAGTTTGGGCTAGACGGGGAGCACCTGTACCTCACTTTATTTTCGCCTTTTCACACAATGGCACATCGTTTAAATAAAATAAGATAAAACTTTAAGAAAAACGCAAGACAATATCTCTTTGTAGGATTTCCAGTGGTAAACAAGCATTACCCCGATCTCCTCACTCCACTACTCCGCTAAGAGCCATAAGTGCGACGCGACATGTTATTAGAGTTGGCAATATTTTTTACTTATATACATTATTTTTAACATCATCTAGACGCAGTTGGGACGTGACTAAGCGGCACTAGGTTTAAATCCTACTTAGGGGAATTGTATTTATTATATATTTCCCGCAAAGCAGATTAAGCAGGAAGGAACTTATTGTTAAGACATTCCGTTCCCCATGCACCGTTCAATTGAGACATTGTGTGTTGAATGACGAAACTCAGCGCCACATTTTATCTTGTTACCAGGTTGAAATGAAAATAAATTATATATGATCATCCCTAATGAGTGGACATCGAACCCACAAAAGCCACACTTTCAGTCTTAAAAAAACTTTCGCTGAACTAACAATGAAATTTTCTAAGATTCTATTTATTTTGTTAAGTTATTTACGGTTAGACGAATTATATACTTTATATAGAAAAATAAATTAATTTTATTCCACGGAAAACGGAGTGAAATTTAAAACAAGTTCCAGCAAGACAATGGCGGATTCCATCACTTACTACGCAATCTCTCTAAAAATTGAACGAAAAGAGAATTGGAGAATTAAATGTTTTGACACTATCTTCTGTCTGCCTACCTTACTTAATGCAGGATACATTGTGAAGCTTTAAAAAAAGTATTTTCCACTAACTTTTATTTAAAATGTTGTATTACCTAAATTAAGTAAAGTAAATCAGATTAACGCTGTATCCCGCACACAGCAGGGTAGGCAGAAGGAACCTAGTGTAAGCGCTTTCAACAGAGTTCTGGAGGCATTGCGTGTTGAGTGGCGGAACTCAACGCCGCGCTTTGCCTCGATACCAGAGCAAAGAAATAAAAAAAACAAATGTAAGCAATATTTTATCTCCTCAAGTGGGGATCGAACCCACAACCACTCGATTTTCCAGTCACAGTCGTTGCCCCTGCGCCACGACTGGCCTCACTCCTCAAAATTTAAGTAAGTATACTTATTTGAAGATTAGAATTTTCACGAAAATAAAAAAAAGGTAATTTTTTTATCAAAAGTCAAAGAATGATCAATCACAAGTTCTTAATATACATATCCTTCACGTACTGTATTGGCAGTAAACTTGTAAGCTAAATCGAAATCCCTAACAAAAATATATTTCTCTTTCGAAGATATGGTGATGACACTTCTTATTGAAGAAGTCACGTGTTTATTTCAGTCGTACATCGTTTGGGCCTTTCCAAATCATCGTCGAGGTCAAGTCAAGGTGCAGGGGTACTTAGGTGTGACTGTAAATGCGACTGGTTGTGGGTTCGATTCCCTCGGGGAAATGAAAAATTAATTTAAATTTATATTTTCATTTCTTCGCACTAGTGTCAAAGCAAATCGCGGCGTTGAGTTCCGTCACTCTACACGCAATGTTTCCAGAACTCGGTGGGAAATGGGGAACGAAGTGTCTTAATACTATATTTACAGCATGACGCTGTTTAGAATATATTTTATACTCTGTACTAACTCTAAAGTGTCAACTGTCGAATTCTTTTTTTATGGTTGCCAACAGTGATTGTGCAATAAAGACACAAATGGCGAAAATATCTATTCTTGTATTGATGAGGGGATTTTACGTAGTTATCGATCGTTGCAGTAAAACTTTCAGTTAACATTTTTTTATTGACAGTATCACGCTTTTTTCCGCATAGCGGTAAAGGGAAAAACATGACTCTGTTCTCCACTCTCTTTAATTTTTTTTAAACATTGTGCGTTGATTGTGGGCACTTCACGCCCCGTTTTATATAGCAGAATAAACAAATAAAAAAAAATAAAAAATAGACCGAAAAATAAACTAAAAAGTAAAAAATAAACTTACTAACCATAGAGTAAAACGTACTTTATTTTTGTTTTGAAGTCGGTGTCAAGCTAATGCTACAACAACCTTACTAAAATATCAAATTACTAAGCACATGCTTAGTAATTTGATATATCCATATGTTTTATTTGGCGCCGAATTGGAAATTATAAAATCTTTCTCTAATTATTTTTGTTTAACAAAATCAAAGTACTTTATGTTCAGTAGATTAATTTATTTTTTTCTTTTTAGTTTATTGTCTGAAGTCAGTTTTTTTTTTCGTTAAAAAATCATTTATTTTACGATTATAAGTGATGGGTAATGCTTAAAAAGATGCTTCTCAAAGGAGCAGGTTATGTAAAACTTCAATTATAATTAGGTATTATTATTGTGCAAACTAACATTTTGGCATATTGACAAGAACAGACATAAAAAATATTTGGACGATTTGGGAACCGTTTTTTGAAAAGTCAGTTGGAAATGAGAAAATCCGCTTTTTTGTTGGTCGAAAAGAAATGCAACGATAATCAAAAAAAAAGAAAAAGATAGTAATCTCATTTCTGAAGAAAAATGTAACAATGTGTTTCTTGTGTAACTATTACAGGATAAACGATTGTTTAATAAGCTATCATGTCAAATTTGATACATTTTTGACAGTTCAAAATCTAATTTATGGATTGTATTATACCATAGTTAAAATACATATTTATTAAAAAACATAATATATATAAAAACCTTTGTGAATGTTTCATACAATTGAGCTTGTATGAACAGTCCCCAATTAGAGCTCGACTACAAATAACCTAAGTGGGTGTGCACTTGTGCAGAGGAACGAAAAACGTGACTTCCCTTCGAAATAGTACCTTAGAAATTTATTACATTGTAAATTTCGAGATTCATCATCCAACATGCTTTGAAAATGAAAAAAAAGGATACCTATTACGTAGTAGGGTAGTGAGACCAGTCGTGGCGCAGCGGTACGAGGTGTGACTGTAAAACCGACTGGTTGTGGGTTCGGTTTGTGGGTTCCATTTCTTCGCTCTGGTGTCGAGGTTAAGCGCGGCGTTGAGTTCTGCCTTTCAACACGCAATGCCTCTAGAATTCGGCAGAAAGTGGGGAACAGAGTGTCTTAACACTAGGTTCCCTCTGCCTACCCTGCTGTGTGCGGGATACAGCGTGAAGCTGATTTAATTTTATTTTTTTTTTAACGTAGTAATTATCGAACGGTGTTTATTCTGAATAAATAGCAACTAAAATTTTTTTTGCATGAAATACTTCTTGTTAGTTATGTTCATCTTCCCAAACAGATCTAGAAAGGCTAAGAGACTCTAGAGTTAAGACACTGCGTTCTTTATTTTCCACTTTATTTCCAGTTAATGCAGATTATGCGACGGAACTTAGCTCTACTCTTTAATTAAGTAAGAAAGCGGAGATTTTACCAATATATTTTTTTAATATTTGAATAATAAATATATTAAAAACAGATTGTTTTCGTGGTTTACATAGTATTTAACCAAAATTCCAATGAAATAGCGTCATCAAAGACTAAAATAAATAACTATAACATAAGATAAAATCTAAATCGCGTTTTTACCCTCAAATCCGGTCCAGACTAGAGTGTAATGGAGTACTAAGATTTCTTGAAATTTCTACTGAAATGAGGAAAAACGGAATTTTATAATTAAATCTTTTAAACTTTATCCTATATTATAAGTTCTTTTTTTATTTTCACGTTGAATCTCGCACAGAGGGATCCTGGTAACTTAAAGTTTGGACTCTCCACTTCCATTATGACGCTTTGTCTCGTTACCTAGCAGGAAATGAAAATTTAACTATTTCTACTATTTATGTTATATTATTAATACTCCAGAGGGAGTCAAACCCACAGCTTGTCACATTTACAATCGCAAGCTTGTGCATCTGCGCCTCGACGAGCCGGCTTAGTTATTTTAAGTAAAGAAATCTAGTTAAAAAAATTGTAAGAAAATTATTGTTTTAGAATAATATTTTAACGTGTGTGAAAATATTTATATATATGTTAAATATTCTCGTATTTATGTAACTTTTCAAGTCAATGGCTACAAAAGATTGTTTTTCTTTTATTTCTTTTTCCTTACATTTGTATTATTGTACTTTATAATGAGAGAACATGTTTTTTCAAATATTTACCTTATTTAGCTCACATGCATTACAAAAACTGTGCATTTATCTTATATTAATTGCTCGATGATGGAGGACAAAGATTGTCAGATGGCCTTTGTCCTCCATCATAGATATACTTCTATACTATCTTTATTTTTAGATTACAATCTCTAGAAAATATTTTGTATCCTACAAATACCGCTGTTAACATAGTGTACAGTGATGCTGTAAGGTAAATTTGGAAAATATAAAATTATAAACCTAATCGATACTAATTTTATATATTACGTATATACGACTTGAGATAAACATAAGCTAGGTTTTTTTCGTTTTTTTTAGGAATTGTTTTACGTAAAGGTCGCCGAAAGTGGTCTTTCTGAACGCTTACAAGTGATGCGCTGACAATCTCAACCCTATGAGATGCATAAAAACAATATTCTATAAAAACGTTTTCTTTAAAAAACTTATAAAAGTTAAAAAATCTGTGATATTTTAAATGATAATTTCTACAGATTGAGCCGCAATAACCATATGTATATTTCCTATAATTTGTTATTAATCCTTATCAAGATAAATATATAATTAAGTCAAGAAAATAACAAAATAAATATATGTACTGAGGGTCTACAATGGAGGGTCTGCCCGCAGCGACCTCTGAGAATACACGGCGATCAACCCGAGGTTGCTGCTGAAGCTGGGAATAACAAGAGTATTCTTGATATAAGCCAGTATTATCAGCTCCAATAGCGCCTCCTGGAAACCACCTTTAATAAAGACGACAAATTTAAATTTGCGGGTATTACGCCTTCATTTTGTACGAAATTAACTACATATATACTTTGCAATGATTTGTTCAGCGAAATACCAACAATTTTTGTGTGTAGTGCTTCAAGAGATCGTGAATATTTGGTATTAATTTCAGTTTGATACCTCCACGTGATCTCAATATAAATAGTCTTGATTTGACAGACGTGGCAAAGTGATACGATAAGGGTCCCGTTTCTTCCTCTTAAGGTACGGGGACCATAAACTGCTACAAACCTACATATCATATACACAAACGTGACATCAAAAACATTTTTTCCTTGTCCAAATAAAAAATTCAGACGTCAAAGCATTCTCCCATCCTACCTGGTATTGAACATCACTAAAACTAATAACGCCGGTACTCGACCAAGTAATCAGATTTGTTCTGCGAAATCAGTTTTGAGTGATCTCCTTTGTGGCAAGTAAAACAATTTATGCTCAAGGTTGTAATTTGAAATTTCTTATAATATTTAATGGAGAAAATATGAACTTATTTAGATTTTCGGCAGTTTTTCAGTACAGCAGGATGGACAGATGAACGTTAGTACTAAAACACTCCGTCTTTCACTGTCCACTCTTTTTTGTTAATATATTGGTTGAGTGGCAGAACTCAAGGCGCTTTCTCCTGATACCAGAACGAACAAATAAAACTAATTTATTCTTTCTAATGGACCTCGAAGTACAACCGACGTGTTCTTTGGAGATGCTGTGCCGCCGAGTATCTGTATACCTTTATTTATTAAATACTTCGAGGCTGTCGGGGCATAGTGACACAAGCGTGTGACTATAAACGCAACGCTTATTGGTTCGATTGCCACTCTAGGAATTCAAATATTTATTATTCTCACCTCCACGATCTGGTAAAGAGCCATCACTCAACAAGTAATCCCTTCAGTGTCTTCACAGTAAGTTCGAAGTAAACGTAAACGAGATAGTTATAAGTTTGATCCCCTATTGGGGTACAGATTTTTTTTTCATTACTACATGTGGGTAAGGCGTTCAGTTTCGCCACTCAATATGCAGTGTTTCTAAAGAAGCTATTAATTATATGAATATGGGTCTTAGACTTCAAGTTTAGACTCGAGTGGAACTTATAACCTCTGAAGAGTTATACTATTCAAATCCTAGCTGTATTATCAGACCAGCGGGATCATATAATATTATTGTATTAGTGTAAGGCGAGAAGAGTGCCTGTTATTAGCAGGACAAAGCATGAAGCTCGTTTGTCTTGATAACAGAGCGAGAAAAATGAAAATAATTTGTTTCCCGAGTGGAAATCGAATCCACAACCGCCTCAAGATTTAGATACCTTCTCTTTTATCACCTTATTTATACGGAAGAAAAATATACAAATATAAACCTTTTTAACATAATTAATTTTACAACAAAATTAAATTAGTAAAAGACTCATGTGTACTCTAGATAATTCCACTATAGACTTGTTTGCGTTTCATATAACTAGTAAAACTATCAAGCTGAGATAATATGAGCTTAAAAATAAAACAAACTAAACTTAATTAAAAAGTAGTTTGTTTACCAAAGACCGTACGCTTTGATCGCAATAAGGCTCCTTTCAGATTAACAGGTGATTTATAATAGATATAGTTTTATGAACTAAGAAGAACTAGTGTTTCCATTCTCCGCTTTATGTCTGACTCCGAGACATTACATGTTATGTGACGTTTGTCTTGCCACAGAAGGGGGAAAATAATTCATATCTCATAGAGGATAAACGTCATATTTTTTAAAGATTTTTAAATGTTTCCCTTAATATTTGTTGCACGATATTATTTTTTTATATCAGGTTTACGATTTAATTAAGTAATTTGTTAAGTAGAGTAAGTCACGAAGATATTTACATTTGGTAGATATATTTCTTTTTAACATTTTTTAAATTGTTATTGCACACTTAATAATGTCAAAAATATTTAATAAATAGTATTCTCTCTTACCAGACGATAATTCTTAGTAATTTTGGGTAGCGGAAATTTGTAAAAATCTCCCTACAGAGATACTAACAACATAAATAAGTTGTAACAAGCGTATAAAAATTTCGACGTATGACTTAGTGGTCAGAGCGCCTGGTCGGTTTCCAGGACGCGCGGGTTCGAGTCCCGTTCAAATTTTTATACATTTTCTAAATAAGCATTTTTCTAAATAAGATATATGTCTGTTTTCTCTGCCTGATTAAATAAATTGCGAAACTAGTTTTTACACGTAAAAACAAAAGAAAAAATATGCTTTTTCACACCTAGTGCTACAAGTGTAATGAATGTGCTTGGAGCTATAAACTATATTAGTTTAAATTTAAGTGGCCTATTAGTAACCTCTGAAGAGTCGCGTCGGGACTTTAGCTTTGAATAGATATGTAAAACTTCTAGGGTGGACACAAGATTAATTGTATAAGCTATATTTCTGTAAAGTGTAAGCTATATTACTGTAAAGTTTCATGTACAAAAATGTATGCATGTATTTTTTTGTTCCTGAAAGTGGAAGAAACATCCGTTCTCACAAACTTTCACACTTATAATAGACTAAGATTACATAATTACAAGTCGACCTAATAAAAACTGTACAAAAAATATTTTTTCTCAAAAAAATGTTACCTTTTCCACGTGTAAACACCCTTAATTGGTTCAATGGTGAGCTTTAAACAATGGGAATTAGAACAAAACCAATCAGCTCCTCCCCGTTTGAGTAAAATAGTATTGAGGATCTGGCGACGCGCTGACGAACTATTGTTTTGCCCCCATTGTGTGACTGGAAACTTTCTCAAAAGTATGGATAATCGATTCTTTATTATAATAAATGAAATCTGATATTTCTCCCCTTAAAGTGAAGAATTTCATTTTATTTTTAGAGGCCAGTTGTGGCGCTTCACACGCGTGTGACTGTAAACGCGACCGGTTGTGGGTTCGATTCCTATTCGAGCAAATAAAATACTTAATATTTTTATTTCTTAGCTCTAGTGCCGAGGCAAAAGCGCGGCGTAGAGTTCTGCCATTCAACGCGCCATGCCTCCAGAATTCAGTGGAAAGTGGGGAGCGGAGTGTCTTAACACTAGGCTTTCTCTACCTACCGCTTGCTCATACGGGATACATAGCGTAACCATTTTTCGTCCGACTCAAAACGATTACATTATAGGGTGGCTTTTGTTTTTTTATAGTGGCTATAATTTTTTTCAACGTTTGATGGTGCTTTATTTTTTTTTTAGATATAATTGACACTTAAAAAAAATGTATACTTCTGTTTTTTGAAAACTAGCGTACTGCGATAATCACGGAAACACTTGTTCCAACCGACCAAATTTATATGCCCGTCTGAAAAAACTTCACATTTATACATCTCGGAGACATGTTTCGGGACACCGGGACACACCAGCAAAAAACGGGACAGTTCCATTCAAAACGGAACGTCTCTTCACGTTAGGGGTACAGTGTGGTGATGATTATTTATTATTGAAAAAATTATGGTATGCATTGCACCGGTCATTGAATGTTAGTGTTAGTAGGCAGAGTGTTAATAGGCGGCAAAAAGTGACTGTAGACACGACGGTAGTGGGTTCGATTCCCATTCGGGGAAACCTTCGCTCTATTACAAAGACACTTAAAAAATGTCTGAAATTGGATGGAAAGTAGGAAAGGAAGAATCTTGACGTCTGTCTACACTATTAAATGCGGGATGCAGCGTACAAAAAATAATTAAAAATAAAATAAGAAAGTTACTTTTGATAATATTATTAGCCTTGAATAACTTTAATTATATTTAATGTGGCAGCGGTTAGGCCTTCGTGGCGCAGTGTTTGTGATGTATATCTTCATTTTCTTCTGACGATAACGCAAAGTGTTGAGCTCTGTCACTCGCCACGCAATATCTCAATAATTCAGCGAAAATGCAGGAACGGAATGTCTTCACTTCTACTTCACTTCACTCTTCACTAAATTCTCTACCTATCTTGCTATATGCAAATTTAAATGTAGCAATTTAAATGTAAATTAATACTTTCAATAATGAATATTAATAGATTTTGATTAATAATACAACAAATTACATTACAGTATAGACTATATCTCTATGGTATAGAAATTGTTTTAAGTCATAATTATATACAATCGTATAGACAGCGTTTTTTGTGAAAGTTATAATTTCAATACTAGATAATTCCTTAGTTTAAAATATAATTGTATTTTAAAAGTGTATTTTAAAAGTGTAATTGTATTTTAAAAGTGTAATTTAAAAAGGCAATGTTTCTTTTTTTATGGGGTAATCCCCGAACGCTATTTATTTGCATATTTAATTCTTATAGATTTTTTTATTATTAGTATAAAAATATTAAATACTTTTTAGAAATTAATTATTCATTGAACATTATAATAAATTGTTTATCATTTTCTTTGTATAATCAAATAAATGAACTGTACACAGCGCCATCTTACACAAAATATTAGAATGTAAAAGCTATATTTTGACAAATATTTAATGAGACCATAATTATTACTTAAAATCATGTTATAATATATAAGTTCATATATTTTTATTGATAATTTATAATAATATCATTAATTTTTTCAATTACATTTAATTTATCAGGAAAACTTAAGCATTTGGCTGTTTAGCGCTTACCATAAGCAAAATAAAGATGGCGCCACACGAAGAGAAAACTCATTTGTCACGCCCAAATATAAATAAACAATGATACCTTATACGATTACGCGACGTTGTGAAATAAAATATTGTTGTTTAATATTTGACTATTATTTTCCATTCATGGTGTCGATTTATATATTTTATTATCGACATTTTTCTTTTCAATAATAATGAAACTACAAAATGACGTTTGTTGTTTCTCATCTTTTTCAATTAATTATGTCCGTATAGCTATCTCGCTCGCACGCTGCTAGCAAGCGCGTGCATTAGAAGGAGATGCAACATAACTCAGCTCCGCTTCAAGCAGAACAGTAGTTCGTATCAGCTGACAACCAAAGCAAAACAGTCGGTGCGCGACCATCTTGTCAAAACTCGAGTCAGTGACAACAAATAAATATTTTAAAATGTCCTAAATAAGTTGTAATGACTTAACGATACATCCATATGCTGTAAAATATAGTGTTTAGTTGATCCTTGTGCTGTTCCCCACACGATTATTGTACATTTCCCACAAATATACGGGTTTGTGTTGCGTCAAATGACGTCATGTGTGTGATACACGTATTGCTGCCGAGCTCGTAAGTATTTTCATTTATTACATTAGTTATTTAACAAAATCATTGCTTATTATGAATATATTAGTGTTCGCCCGACGCTGGTTTCATTCATGAATCGTCAGCAAACATCCATTTAAGTGCAGGGGCCGTCCATACTGAACGAGAAGTTGGCATCCCGATATGCCCTTGAAAATTATGCAGCAAAAATCACATAGTCTCTAGGCAAATTGACTAATTATTGCTACTAATACCTTCTATAACCAATGTAGACTTAAATCTAGATAAATCTAACTTCAATT
>JAATLQ010024958.1:32142-77956 GCA_013421005.1 Heliconius erato x Heliconius himera
CTTGCCACTCGATGCGCTTTCCATACGTTCCTTTGTTTTATCTAGTATTTTATTCTAAATTTGTATCTTCCGTGTTCTGTTATATATATATGTTTGTGGTTGACTTTCCTGTATGTACTGTACCGTGTTTAATCGTGATTTTACCATTTGTGTTATCACTGTATGTACATTTAAAGTGGTGTTGATTAAACTCAGTGCTAAACGTGAGTAGACTTTTATTATTCACCATCAACACTACAATTGTATATTATGATAGTAAGTTTAAATCCAACAAAAGTGAAAATCCGTAATAATATAATAATAACATATTTTTTAATAAAATATTTGAGGCAACGTAGCGCACAGTGCTAAGAAGCGCGGCGTTGAGTTTCGTCACTCAACACACATTGTAAAAAAAACTTAGCTGAGAAAAATGTGCAGCGTTTTTCAAATTTAAGATTCCCAAAAATTTTATCAGATTTATTTAAATATATGTTTTATGTTTAGACTCTTTTTTTAGCTTCACGCTGTATCCCGCACGTATCAATGTAGTTAGGAAAGTCACCTAGTGATAAGACACTCAGTCCATTATGATACTTCCGCTCCCCACGTTCTGGCGAATTCTTGAGTTGCCAGAGCGAGCAACGCAACAAATATTTCAGTTCTCGGACTCGAACCCACAGTTGTCGCGTTTATAGTTGCACGTTTGTGCCCCTGCCATGATAGTTATTTCTATAGTCAAAGATATTCAATAAGTTTGTTTATTTAAACTCCAAATTACTATATATATATATATATATATATATATATATATATATATATATATATATATATATATATATTATATATATATATATATATATATATATATATATATATATATATATATATATATATATATATATATATATATATATATATATAGTAATTTAGACACACTTGCTTGGAACCATCAGATTGGCTTTAATATGAAAAATATATATACTCGTTTGACCGCTTATAATTATAATTAAAGAGCTGTGGTAAAACTTGATTTCTTCATATTTTTTATATTTGTGCCATATATTTAAAAACGCTGGTGACCTACCTCACGTCGTTTTTAATTTTCCATCTGTTTACCGTTTAAGTGATTGTGTCCGACACACAGGACGACAGGTTGTGTGTGCGATTCCCACTCGAGGCAATGTAATATTTCATACTTTCATTTTGTCGACGTGGTAACGAGGTAAAGCGCGGCGTTGAGCACCGCCATTTAACACGCAATGCATTCAGAATTCGGCGGTAAGTGCCATAATGGGAATGGAGTGTCTTAACACAAAGTTTCCCGGGTTTTTCCTTCCTACTACGTATTGATTAAAGATAATAGAATAGTAGTGGCAAATTACTTACTATTATGACAGAATGATGTAATATCGAAATGGTTGAGATCATTTTGTCATTGAAATATTACTTAGGGTCGTAATACAAAAGAAACAAAGAGAACAGAGTGTGCATCAGTTCTTGTGAGAGGAGGTGATATTAAGAGATAAATTAATCTAAAAACGATATTCTAAAGGAGTTTGTGTGATTGATCGCGCTAATCTCAGGAAAAAGTTGTTCGAATCGGAAGAATATTTTATTTTAGAAATTCCAACTAATTACATTTATAAATCGCCCTCAGCTCTGAAATCGATCTTGAGATGCCGTTTTCATCAATAGATATATCATTTATGAATGGCAAACGGCATCTCAAGATTAATCTCATACTTGAGACGGGACGAGGCGGGACGGAAACGGGCCTTAATTAATTTCATTTGACAACGACACGAAAGAAAAAAGAAAAGAATGATGTATTGTTAGATATAAAGCAATAGAATTATAGATACCGCTAATCAAGTAACGTAAAAAATATTGAAAAAATCACCAAAAAGGGCACAGATTCATATCCCGATTTACTCACTTTCGTGCAATTTAAAAGTGTATTTTTTATTCAGCTTCGCGCTGTATTCCACATATAGCAGAAAAAGCAGAGGGAATCTATTCTTAAGACACTCACACTTTTCGCCGATTTTTTGAGATATTGCGTATTGAGTGGCGGAACTAAACGCCGTGCCTTGTATCACCTATAAAGTATAATAATCATTATTCTTTATGTTATATTAGCTTACAATTCTAAAATAATATAATTTTTAACAAAAAAAGCCTTCTGATTGAATCCCATAATCAGATCTTAATAAAACTTATTAAACTACCCTTGAAGTGTATCCTTTCCAATAAAATAGAATCATAGAATTCGGTTGGCGTGATATTGAGTTATTCGTCCGTTTGTCGCGCACATACTTAATGCAAATTTAAGACTTATGTGATTTTCTAATGGATGACATTGTCAAAACTGGACCAACTTAAAATGGGACAACACGGGAAGCACTAGCTTTTAAATAAAAAATGTATCGATAAAATCGATTTAACCAGTCAAAAGTTCTGAGTTAACAAACATAAAAAAATACAGTCCAATTGATAACCTCCTCCTTTTCCAGAAGTCGGTTAATGTGCACTAGATTTTATTTCTACTTAATAGGGTAAACTTTTTAGTAAGAATAAAATTGGCAAGAATATAGAATGTAAGACAGTAAATTACTTTTAATCAAGTTTTATAATTTATGTTATTTCATCATGCAACAATTAAGTTTATTTTATAATTAAAAATTGGCGTGGAATTGTGTAATTGTTTTCATATAATTTTATTTTTATTAATATCTTAGTTAATTTTGCCGTTCAATGAAAGTGGAGGACCCGTTGACGCTATAGCAACGTGTATGTCACTTTATTGATACAAATCTTGTATTTTGGAATCTGATTGAGTGTGTAATGTTTTATTTATTGATTTAATGTACTTTATAAGTATTATTTTTATAAATAAATAATTGTAATATATTAGCGTTCTGCACTTCTCCTACATATGAACTATAAGTTTGCCAAATTTCATACTACTACGTCCGCTCAATTTTCGCAAAAAGGGGTCCAAAGTTCTTGCTTCACGTATTAATATATATAGCTAGATAAGTCCTCATAAGAATTAATTTCCTATTAACACACCACAGTGATTATGTTTGTTTTAGCTCCTATATCTCGCGAATAGCAGGGTAGGCAGAGGGAACTTGGGAACCTAGTGTTTAGACACTCCAATCACTATTAAGATACATCTAGACCCACTTTCTGCTGATTTCTTTGGCGGCAGCGAGAAACTGAAAATATTAAATTAAATAATTCATTCCTTCCGAATGAGAATCGAATCCCCACTAACGTCGCACTTACAGTCGCACGTTACTGCCCCTGCACGACGACGGCTTAAAGACAATGGTACAATTTTAATATGAAGGTGACATGAAAATACTTTAAAACGTGGTTTTTTTTTTACTATATGTCCTATTTAAGAATTGAAAAAAAAAAATCAGTTTCATGTCCTGGATTATATCCTGCCCTAGAGGGAACCTAGTGTTAAGACACAAGTTTGCCCACTTTCCTCCGAATTCTGGAGACATTGCGAGTTGAGTGGCAGAATTCAAAGCCGCGCTTTGCCTCGACACCAGAACGACAAAAATAGAAATATAAATAAAAAAAACATTTCATTTCCTCAAATGGGGATCGAACCCACAACCGTCGGCTTACAGTCACACCCTTGTGCCACTGCAGCACGACGGCCTCAATTTTAATGATTTATTCTCCTAAATTTTCTTTCTTTTATGTTTTACATGACCTGAAGTGACTAAACCTTCTATTGGAAAATTTATTATACGATATCTTATCGCATCTTATTAGAAATATCCATTTTGATTTTGAACTTGTAAACTTTTGTATCATCTCCATGAATCATCAACATATCAAACGGCTATTAAAATAATGAGATGATTAATGTCACTCACACCATTTACACATTACTATGACTAATTATTTTAAAGTTGTTTTCTATCTTTAGCTTTTACGTTTAAGTTTAAGTATTTAATTATATGTACATAGAGTCTTTAGCAGGATGTGACCCAGAAGGATCCTAAGATTAGTCAGATGTCGCTTCGCTCGCTTTAATGATCAGGAATCGAATCTAAATCTTTTGAAGTACAACAATTTATTTTTAGAGTTCCGTGCTTCAAAAGGAAAACACGGAACCATTATAGGATCGCTTTTTATCGCGTGGAGTTAGCAAGCTGGAAGTGATAATAACATTTATACTAAATGAGTGCGCATATTAATTAAAATTTATATTTCGGAGAATACTATTACAAACCTAAATTTGAAGTGTTAAATACTTTTTTTAGAAAATTTATAAAAAATTGAACGTAGCAGGATTTGAACTCGCGCCTCTTGTAGACCGTCCAAGTCTGTATACATGTTGTTCATTGGATAAAATGAGCGCATACTCCTGGAAAGTTAAATTTGTGAACTTTTACAAGTTTTACATCCCGTTGACCTACAATACTGAATTGGGTATGAAACCCTCGGTGGACGAGTCGGACTCGCACTTAACCGGCTGTGTACTACAGCTTCCTTATACACAATATTCTTAATTTCACTGAGCACAAATACTTGATAAAAAGATAGACAGTTCTTTGACTAAACCACGTAATATGTATATAATAGTTATATATACAACTACCGATACTGACTGACTGACATTTCGTGGCGTAGAACACTGAAATTTAATATGTGGATTTTTATTAATTCTACTGGTTTATACGTTTATAATTCACACGAAAGAAGTTGCGGGCTACGACTAGTATATTTTTTACTTTACGCTGTATCCTACACAAAGCAGGCAGAGGGAACATGGGAACCTAGTGTTAAAACAGAAGTCCGTTTCCCACTTCCGATCCCCACTTTCTGTCGAATTCTAGAGGCATTGTGTGTTAATAAGTACTAGTAAATTATATTATACGAAATATTAATTTACCCATAAATAGATTGCCAAAGCGTATATGAAACGGAATTACACGGCTGTTAATTAAAACACGATACGATAGAGCACGTGTGCTATTTATAGATTGTTGTAATGTTACGTTTTAGTATCATTTTTAAGTTTCTACTTTCAAGTGTTATCAATATCGGAGTGGATGGCCATTTGCTATTCGAAATGTTACAAATAGTGTATCTTTTTTAAACATTTTTAAAGTGTTATTCCACACTTAGGAAAGAAAAATACTTATTTAGAAAACCATGCGTAAGCTTAGTGGTCAGAGCGCCGGGTCGGTTTCCAGGAGGCGCGGGTTCGAGTCCCGCTGCGTTCAAATTTTTAAACGTTTTCTAAATAAGTAGTGTATCTTTTTTTTATTAGTCAATTCTTTTTGACGTTTTATTGTTTTGTTTAGTGTTCAAACACTTAGGTTTTTAACTAAGTTTTTGTTCAAGATATTTAATACGTAATGTGTGTAATGTTGACATTTAGAAAAACGGAGTGTTATGGTGCTAGGTTCTCTCTGCGTATCTTATGGGAATAAAGAGATTCTTAATATGTCTCTATGTCAGATCTGTACTGGCGGCGAGTTGCAACTACATTTAACGTACATGCACTTTTTAACATTCTATTTTTTCCTTTCCTATAGGAATTTTGAAAAATTCTCTTTTAGTATTCCAATGTAGTTCCCTAACCTCATGGAACCTAGATCTAGGTATAGGTACTTGATCCATAGAAAAATCCAGATTTCAGTTTAGTTTCGAATGTGTTGTATATACTGTCACTCAGTCACTCAAGTAATGTAAAAGTTTTATGTAATAGGTACACCTAATACTTATAATTACTTAGAAATATTTCACCTCATTGACCCTTTGAAAAAATAATGCCGATAGTTCTGTCAAAGGTCACGGTCAAAACCTTGAGGTCCCTGGAAAGGCATGTACCAATAGATTGATGGCACTAATTAATAATCAAAGAAACAGAAAAGATTCCTATACAATAACCATTATACAAATCGTCTTATTTTCCTTTTTGCCTTTCCCCAAGGAGTAGTGCATTAAAAAAAATGTGACATAAGTACAACAGTCGTTCATTAAATTATTTCCCTGTTAAAATAAATAAGAATACGAATAAATATAAATAAAATACATATATTAATATTAGCATAATTAACATAAATTATACGTCGAGGTTACACCATGTCATAAAATAATGTTATATTTTACATACAGTCGTGGCGCAGGGGCACAAAGTGTGACTGTAAATCGACTGGTTGTGGGTCCACTCGAGGGAATGAAATATTTGCTTAAACTTATATTTCCATTTCTTCGCTCTGGTGTCGAGGCAAAGCGCGGCGTTATGTTCTGCCACTCAACGCGCAATGCCACCAGAATTCGGGGATCTTCAGAAGTGGGGAACGGAGTGTCTTAACTTTAGATTCCCTCTGTCTACCCTGCTGTGGGCGGGATACAGCGTGAAGCTGATTTTTACATACATATGTAACGTATAATATTATTAGATTCGGCCAATTTTTTTCCTTTTTTTATTATGGTGATATATTGTTCTAGAAACAGAAAAAATACGTCTGGTAAAAGTGTACATCTCTAAATTTTTATTTGAAGAGTTGTCTCATCGCGATTTTCGACTTACCATATAAATAACAAAGAGAATTTTTATTTTTCATTTGAAATTAAACTAATAGTAATTATATTTATTAATCTTTTTTGTAGATATATATATATATATATATATATATATATATATATATATTCTTGTAGGACATTAAACCATCTACAAAAAAGATTAATATGTTTGTTTTGTTAATTTGACTAATTTAAAAATTATTCATACTCATTTAAATTAAAAATCATTGTTCTTCCTGTTTTTGCAGGAAATTCGAGAAATCCTCTCTTAGCGCTTCCCTACACTCCCTAACCTCCCTAAATGCCGTTTTTCAACTCACTATATTCAGTTTCCTTGTTTTGTTTATACGTTGTCTGCCAGTCACTGGGTAACAGAAGAGTTCTATATACATAAATAAATACATATACGATAATTGATAAGTATAGCTTATCCCATGTTATACAACTTTATTATATTATTTCCATACTATATATCACAACGCTAGTTGATAACACGTCCGATCTAAGAATACGATGATTTGATTGGTCGATCAAATGGAGACTTATTAATGATATTAAAGAGGGGAATCCCTGGATTGATTTTTGTATGATATCACTATAAATTGTTTTTTTATTAGCTTCCAATATGGCAGGGTAGGCATAGACGGTTACGATATAGGTTCCGCTTTCGAGGGACCCTTATGGTTTTGCCGTGACCTTTTACTAGTACTATCGGCATTCTTTTTTCAAAGGGTCAATGAGGTGGATTATTTCTAAATAGTTATAGGTAGATTATCTGTGTACCGACATATTATATAAAATTTTAACATAACTGAGTGACTGACAGGTAGCGAAACTGATATTTGTCATACAGGTTCCATGGAACATATTCTCTGTAGGTCCCCTAAATAAGTACAGGGAAATATTAAACGAGAATTTTCCAAAATTCCTACGGGAAGGGAAAGACAAAATTTATTTATCGTTTCACGTTAAAAAATTCTTCTCAGACTTTTGATTTATTTTTGTCTGGTTTTATTGATTTAACTTTCATATCTAATAATCATTTGTACTCGTATAACTATTTGTACTCGTATAACTGTTTTTTATAGACATATTCCGAAGTAGAAATTGAACCCGCAACCGTCACCTGCAAAAGTAAATCTACTAAGCTACGATGTTGTCAGGGAGAGTAGGTAATTGATACATGTACCTACAGGTAACATTTGCCTTTGCCGATAGGCGTTTCTTTTTGTTTGCTCTGAACCTTGCATTGGTCGAAACTCGAAACGTTGTTTGATAGATTGGAATATTACATTTTGACTAACTTGGCTTCTATTCTTGATATATACTAAATAAAAGTTTTTATAAGTTATTAGATTTACCCATTTGTTCCATTTATTATACAGTCAGAAAGTTTCTAAAAAAATAGCATTTCAAATTAATAGTTCAAATAAATTTATACCTACTTTTTATATTATTTGAACTATTTTAATTTCTTCGCTTTGGTGCCGAGGCCAACCGCGGCGCTGAGTTCCGCCGCTCAACACGCAATGCCTCCATAATTTGGCGGAAAATGAGGACTGCGGTCTCAAATACTAGTCCCCCTCTATCTACCCGGTTATATGCGGGATACAGCGTAAAACTGAAAAAAATATAATTAAATACTATTAAAAAGTCTAACAAGAAAATAAGTACGGCTTTGCAAACGTTACACGTGTTCGTTGAAAGGCTACATATGTAAGCATTATGTAAAATCAAGCAGTTCTCAACCACTAGTGGGGAACGGAAACGGAACGAAATGGAGTCTCAAAAGAGAACGGTAGTGACCAAAAACATATATATATTTATTTGATTCTCTGGTTCTCGAGATCAGTGCTTTCAACCAAACAAACTCATCGATTTTATAATATTCGTATAGTTACAAATATAAAAAAGTTGTTTCAAAACATGTAAAACATCCATACGAGTTTAAAGTAAATAACGTTCTTAATGTAGGTCTACGTTGAGTCAACGCTAAAAGAGTTATGCGGCAAAATTGAGTAGGTACACTAGGGTGGGTTCCACATTGAACCATTTTCCGGGCCATTTTCATTTTCCAAACATTCTCTGGCCTCCCTTTGACGTGAATACATTTGTTACTTTGTCACAAGTACTTTTGTAGCTTGCGGTTTATTTTGAAATATATAATAGGCCAGTATAATAGGCCAGTCGTGGCGCAGTGGGCACAATGTGTGACTGCAAAATCGACTGATTGTGAGTTCGTTTCCTACTCGAGGAAATGAAATATTTATTTACATTTATATTTTCATTTCTTCGTTCTGGTGTCGGTGGATTGCCTCCAGATCTCGGCGGAAACTATGGAACGGAGTCTCTTAACACTAGGTTCCCTCTGCCTACCCTGCTATGTGCGGGATACAGCGTGAAGCTGATTTTACTGTATAATTTTAAGCTTTTATACGACTTCAATCAAGGAAGGAATGATGGAACATAGTGTTAAGACATTGCTTTTCTCCACACACCAACGAATTTTCGACAATATGTAATAATAACCGTACTTGGGCCGTCTTGCCGCAACGGCACAATGTGTGACTGAAACGTAACTTTTGTGGATTCGATTCTGAAATTAACTATTTTCATTTCCTTACTTTGGTAATAAGACTAAATGCGGCGTTAAGTTCTGTGACTCAACATGTTATTCCGCTTGTAGAAAATTGGGAAAATCGGGATGTCGACCGAATCGTTTCCACACTAGGTTCCCTCTATCTACTCGCTATATGCGAGATACAGCGCGAAGCTATAAAAAAAACGTAAATAAATATAACACGCATCTTCAAGACAATTATTTTCTCAGTGACAGCCATCGCTCGCTGAAATTCGTAGTCTAATTATAGACTACCGTGTAATGCGATCTAATTATGTTTACAAAAACAAATGTCTTGTTTACAAGTGGATGACACTCTTGACGGTGTAGTTATTTGTGATTTGTAGAGTAGCTCAGTAGGTAGTTGTTGGTTCGATGGCTGATGATCTTAATACAAGCTAAAAAATCTAATGTAAATTATAACTTTTTTTTAATTTTACGGTGTATCCCGCATGTAGCAGAGTAAGCAGAAGTAACTTGGGAACATAGTGTTCAGACACGTTCTCATTAAGACACTTCCGTTGCCCAATTTCCGCTGAATTCAAGAGGCATTACGTGTTGAGTGTCGAAACTCAACACTGCGCTTTGCCTCGTTACTGGACCAAGGGAATGAAAATATTAAATATTTAATTTCCTCGCGTGGGAATCGAACTGACAACCTGACATGTCTACAGATGCAAGCTTGTGCCTCTAACATTTATATAGTTACTTCGCTGAATATTGTTTACTTGATCAAATGTTAGTGTCACGCTCTCTCTTTTAAAATAGGAAATCTATTGAACATAAAACAAAAGAAATTCTCCATTCCACTTTTTGCTGCCAAAAGTTCTCCTTACCAATTAAATACTGCAACAATGCTAGAATCCAACATCGATTCTATAGTAGTTCTTTAGTATTAATATTTTTTTTGCTTCACGCTCTATATACCTTCGTACAGGCACGTCACTTACATACAGGCAGAGGGAACCTAGTGTTAAGGCACTCCTTTCCCATTAAAGCACTCGCGTTTCCCACCTTCTATCGAATTCTAGAGGCATTGCGTGTTGAGTGCTAAGATGCATTTAAAATAAAATAAATAAATAGCTTCACGCTGTATCAGGCATGTTCTCTATATATTTTTCATATTAAGTCTTATATTTTGTAAGCAAAGAAAATTTTGTGTCGAGACACTCCCACTTGCCTGCCAATTTTCGAGACATTGTGTGTTGAGAAAACAATTTATTCATCCGAGCGGCATCGAACCTACATCCATTGGTTACAGTCAGACGCTGTGCCGCTGACTGTAACCAATGGATGTAGGTTCGATACATTCGTATTGATATATTCGATACATACGTCGCGACATTTTTAATATTATTAATTAAATACTGGACTAGTAACAACTACCAGCCATATATTGATTTTATAACGAACACCTTAAGCCGGAAAGAAATGGTGTGTTCTTTTCACACTTTTTGTTTCATATTTATTGTTTTTCACATATGATTTCAAATTATTTTAATATATTTTTAGTTTTATATAAATATATGGACATTTATATAAATGTTCATATATTTAAAATAATTAAATAAAGTCGAATAGAAATATGAAATATGAAATGTTTAATTTTTGTGTTCTAAATGACTACATTTACATATATGGTATTAATTTCATCTAATTTAATTAACTGACATTTTTTTTGACATTTTTCTCAAACTCTACTTGACTTTTTTTATTACTATAACCAATTTTATTTTATTATAATACGTTAATCTTAATGCTATTTATACCATTTTCTTTTTTTTAGTACATGCTGTGATGGTTTTTAATTGGAAAAACATATAGTCTATGAATAGATCTCGATGTAATTTGACCATATTGTAATGTTTCTTCTGTTGACGATCCTAAATAAATAAATAAATAAATTTCAGATTCTTATCGGTGTTGATACACGGACAGACAAACAGAGAGGCAAATCCGTGATCCTATTATAAGAGTTCCGTTTTTTTTTAAATATTTAAGTAGATTTCTCTAACTAAAAGAAACTCTAAAAATATCTACTGTTTGCCGTTTAGATAAATAAAACGATTATAAACGATTGCTAACGTTGAAACTGACAATAGATCGGTACAATAAGTACAGATGCACCAATTTAATGTAATTTAAAGGCTAATTGACATTCCTGAGTGCGGTCGCTAGGTGACGTATTCCCTTCCACGTTAAATCCCTCTTCAAAAGCTATTAACTATGATTTAGGTGAAGCATTACATAATTACTTTGTGAATGTGTAATGAGTTTGTCAATTTACTAAGTTGAATATTATGTATTACAAATATTCAGTATTGTGGCCAGTCGTGGCGCAGGTGCGCGAGTGTGGATGCGACAAGTTATGAGTTCGATTCCAACTCGAGGAAATAAAATATTTAATATTTACATTTCTTTGCTCTGGTGTTGACGAGATAAAGCAAAGCGTTGAGTTTCTCTACTTAACACGCAATGCCCCCAGAAGTCGATGAAAAATGGGGAATGTCTTGGAGTGCCTAAAACTAAACCATCGTGCCGAAGTAGAAGTCAGACTGTAAACACGAGGCTTGTGGGTTCGATCCCCACTCGTATTCATTAATTATTTTAATTTGTGTGTAATTCATTTCATGTTATTCGAACCCATAATTACTAATTATTCAAATTTGTTAAAAATACCATACGATGGCGTCATTTCCAATATACTATACCGTCATAGTTCATACATGCTTATTTTGTCTTTAGTCACACACGCCTACTTCATTTGTATTGTTCATTCATGTAAACACATACTTGCCTTGCCATTATAGCCTAATGTAGACTGGCTAACTGTAGGCGACGTTTTGAGTTCGATTCTCATTCGAAGCAATTTTTATATAAGGTATGGGAAAGTAAGTCTTGTATAGTGTGGGAGGGAAGGATAAACGGATTGTTTTTACACTAGGCTTTCTCTGGTCACATTTCGAACGAGGACACTTAATAGTGCTAGGAAAGTGTTGGTATTTGAAGAAACACTTATAATTAATTTGATTTTAGCTTGGCGCTTCACGCTGTATCCCGCTTATAACAGGATAGGCTGAGGGAAATTCGCTTTAAGGTTCACGCTGAGCCCAATTTTCGAAGAAAACAGTGTCTCAATAATAGGTTCACTTCGTAACATGCATGAAGCTTCGGTCCCTGTATCCCTCTTACACCTCGTACACCGCCATTAACATCCGTACAACATACTCATACTTCCTCTTCGTGAGGCCCTCATGCTTTTTACGTGATCTTTCTCCAGTATCATCGATACTGTATTCTCAAAGGTCAAGGTCTCTGCGGTGTGCTCCTAATTTTTCTATATGTAGGCCTTGCTGATCCCGCACACACTAAGGTAGGCAGGTACTTAGTAATAAGACACTCCGTTCTCCGTTTTCCGACGAATTCTGGAGGCATTGTGTGTTGATTGGTGGAACTCAAATCTGTCTCGTTTACAGCTCACGCTTGTGTCCCTGCTCCATGACTGGCTTCTATATGAAGCTAAGTTAAAAATAACAATAATAATATTAATTATAAATATAAATAAATCGTGCACACAGCAGGATAGGCAGAGGGAACCTAGTGTTAAGACACTCCGTTCGAATCGAGTGGGGATCGAACTCACAACCACTCGATTTTACAGTCATACTTTTTGCCCCTGCGCCACGACTGGGGGCCACTCTAAATATAAATATTCTATAATATTAACTAACTACCGATATATAAGTAATATTGTGTATAGAAACACTTGTTTGTATTTATGTATGTAGGTGTCGATACAATCGACGTGAGCGCGTGTGTGATAAGAGTTAACCAGTTTCCTCTTTTGATAACGCATACGTTTATAAATTTGTTTAACTATTTTAAGTTTATATTTTGGTTAGTTTTGTTATTTTGGTTTTATATTGTTTTGGATTTTAGATTTTTTTATCTTTAGATATATTAATATTGTAGCTCATTGCAGTCTGTACATTACAGATATAAGAGAATAAAACTCAAAACATTTTTTTTCTCTGCTTGTCTGTGCGTTAGTGCACGCTAAACGGAAACGGTTTTACCGATTTAAATTCAGTTTTCATTATTATATGTTGGTAAACTTCTCTTAACATTAAGTGTTTGTTTCTTTTGAATCGGTTCATAAATAAAGAAGTTGTGTCATTATAATGTATTTTGTTCGACAAAATTGCAAGAATTAATAACTGTTTCATTGAATTGGCTGAAACATTAGTTTTCAATGTATGAATAGTGTTTTTAAAATTATAATGTTATTTGAACACGAATAAATAATTGTGTAGTTTAAGCGGGCGAAGCCAGCCGGCTTCGCCCGCTTAAACTACAGTTAGTACAGCTAGTTTGAAAATATTTATGTATTATAGTACAAGTTTTAACAAAAGTACAAAATCAAAGCTTATTAGAAATGTGTAAAAGAATCCAAAAGTACCTTAAATAAAAAAGTACCCTTAATAACATAATATTTACTTAACACAAAAAAAATATATATTTTAAAATATTTTTAATTTGCTAAATGTTCAAGTGACAAATTATTTAGATTTGAATCTGCGACCACCGCGTTCAAATAGGGGTAAACTTAATAATGGGCGGAGCTGGCGGATGATGATATCATCACATAAACAATAAAAAATTGTAATTATTCTTATTATTTTCGATTTTTTTAATAACTCAAAATGATAAATAACAATATCTAGTCACTATCAAAAAATCCATATAATTAATTAAAGACGTTCATTCGTTTAACATTTTAGATTCACAACATTAAAATTAGGTGACAATTGAATGATGCATACTTAGAGTACCTACTCGTGCTGTAAGTGTAACCTACTTCCATAAATACCCCACTGTACTTAAATTGAAATTGAAAAAGAAATGTTTATAGATGTTTCATACTGTATTTCTTATATAGTAGGACAGGCACAGGGAACCTTGTGTTGAGACACACCTCTACCCACGCACTGACCAATTTTAGAGACATTGCTTGTAGAGTTGCGGTGCTCAACGCCGCGGTGTGTACCAAACCTAATCTCCACTACAAAAGGTTTTTATTCTGCAATATATACATATAACCAGCCCAATCAGATCATCATATCAGGTGATATGATGATCTGATTGGGCTGGTTATTTTCTATATCATACTATTATATCATCATTCTCATCTTTTTAGAGTTCCGTAACTTGAAAGCAAAAAACAGATCCTTTATAGGATCACTATGTTGTCCGTTCGTCCGTCTGCCAAGACCCTTTTTCTCAAGCTGAAATTTAAATCAGGTTTATTGTGACTGTTAATCCGAATAATCTATTGGGCTTGTTTATTTTCTTTTTAGTTTTATGCAGTCGGAGTTTTTGTTTTTATAATTTTTTTTTTGTGAATATTACATTGATAATATTGAAAACGGAGTGTCTTATTATTTTTTTACTGCCTCCCGCTTTACCTCACATATCAGTATCTGACATAATGCGTAAATCTACAAAAAAAAATATTATAAAAATACTTAATTTGAACATATCCTGGATTCAGTCATGGTATACATATAAAATATATTTTTTACATACACATAAAATATATTTGCTGGGAACATTTATTAACTAGGAATATGAGAACGAAGTGTACTAAAATTACAATTTTTATTAAATATAAATATAATTAATAATAAAAATGTATTTATCTTTGTGCAATAAAGTATTTTTGATTTGATTTGAAGTGTCTCAAAATTAGGTTCCCTGGTTCCTTCTGCTTATCTGATATGCGCGGGATAAACCATGAAGCAATATAAATAAAATAATATATATATTTTTGCCAAAATCATGTTTCTTACAGCTATATCTGTGGCGTTCAGTTCATAATATTATACTTAAACCATGTATATAATATAATAACAGAACAAAAAGCGACCTTCCACTGTCATTTTCGCACGGTGTATAAGCCGAGCGGGTTTTGACGAAAACCAACCTTGGCAACGACATGCAGTATGTATGACCTTATCACGTTACTTTGGAGACTGTTAATGTATTATGTAACGTGTTTTGTATGAACCATGCATTAGTTTTGGTGAATTTTATGTTATTACTAGCGGACCCGGACGCGGCTTCGCCCGCTTAAACTTTACGAATGCTTATAGATATATTTAGGAAATTGTTTGTGAAAATATGTAACTAATTTAAATAAATAAAATATAAGTAAACGTAACCATAGTAAAATATTAATAAAAAAACTAAACAAAACCAGCAACAATATTAATAATTTTATCTATTTCTGTCTTTCTATTTCCCCGAGCTAATATCCAGAATAACTGAACTAATTTTTATTGGACTTTCAGTGATCGATTTTACTGATTTACCCGGGAAAAATCTTTTTACTCGTTTTCCTTGCGCGCGTACATAGATACTATATGAAATAACTAAAGTCCTTTCTACATTAAATATGATAAGTTTTGCAAGCAATATCAAATAAAATCCCAGAAAACTAAAACCACAATTTATTAAGTGTATAACTACGGTATAGATAACCATCCAACCAAGATGAAATAACCAACAATTCTCTCCTTAATACTTAAATAATATTACACCGATGCCGCGCAGGGCCGCAACTTACACCACACCAAGAAATTTATGAAAATGTAACTGATCTACTACTCGAATAAGCGAAGAACCAAAGAAAAGTATACATTAATTATAAACAGCAAATAATTACATAAAAATTAACAGTAATTCGAAAATGTATGAAAATTTACAAAACCGTCAAAGTCATCTGCCCGTTCGCGTCGGTCATACTATGCCGGTCGTAGCTCGCTAGGTCATTTCGAATCAGTGACGTCTCCTTAATTATTTATTAGAATGTTATACAGTGAACTATAATTTCAATTTAGATGAAATGCTAAAAGTGACTATTATATTCATTTCCATAAGGATCAATATCAAATTATAGAAAATACATACAACAAAAACCCGATAAATATAAAGTAAATTAATTAAAATGGTTACTTGTTGCTACTCTGTTACTTTACTCAAGCTTCAGAGATAAACATCATATCAACATGTATCGCGGATTTTTTTAAACATTATTTAAAGGACAATATTTTTGTAAAACATTATTTTTACGTATCTCATAAAGTTGAGTCGGCGCCCGCCATGTATGCGTTAAGCAAGCTCATTTTGGGTGACGTTTGCTTATAACAACAAATAAACTTTGCAAACCGTTGATTAGCAACGGTCGGTTGTTATTAACATGGCGGAATAAATTGCCTGTCAAATTGAAAAATATTTGAATATATTAGTATATATCGACAATATTACAAATATGAGAAAAAAAAGTAACCTATGTTCATCCGAAGACCCTCAAGTATCTCTGTATGAGTATTTTATTACAATTGAATTAGCGGTTTGGCCCTGATTGCGGCACAGACAGACAGACAGACAGACAGACAGACAGAGTTACTTTCGAATTTATAATATAGGTATGGATGGAGAAAAATGAGGTTGATTTCACCTCTGTGAATGCGATAAATTTGTAGGTACGTAGGTACATGAGGCCAGTGGTACAGGGCTATTCTAAACGCTACGCTACAGGTTGTGGGTTCGATTCTCACTCGAGCAAATTAAATATTTGATATTTTTATTTCCTCGCTCTCTGGTATCTCTAGGTTCTCAGATTTCCTCTGCGCAGCCTCATATGTACAGGATACAGCGTGAAGCTAATAAAAAATATGTACATGTAAATGTATGTCTAATATTAGTTTCATCAGCAAATTCGTCTGTGCGGTCTAATGGCAACAAACAAAAGTTTATGTATGATACATTATACATTTTAAGTGTTCGAGGTAAATGTGACCGCACGTGCGGTGAGTTAAAACGGAACTATTAGCAGATATTAATACAGCATTTAGATAAAAGAACTATCCAACACAAAAGCTTTTTTTTAAATTCTGAAATGTGGTTTCTGAGTTAAGCGCTTTCAACTAAACAAACTTACATTTTTCTTTGGAGCATTAGGACATTCACTTTTCCACATTTCTTCGTTTCAGAAACAGTGCATTATATTTTATAATTTTTAAAGCTTAAACTTGAAATATATCAAGAAAGGCATAAATCTGGCACCATAGAAGAAAAAAAGCAAAATAATTCACTCTTCAACTGGGAATCGAACCCACAAAATATTATTACTCCCATATTCGAATACTTCCTATGCCCGTGACAGATAATCTTCTGCATTCATATCACAAACGTCGTGTGCATTGTCGTGCAATTCAGCCTGCATCAAGGTCATTGCGGCGTCCAATAGCGATCAAATTGCAGCGGCAATTTCAAAGGTAATATGAAACACTTTGCAACGACGATAGACAGATAGGGGACTAAAAACATCTGTCTGACAATGTTATGTACTATTTATGGTATAAATAAGGTATTATTTTTAGGGTTCCGTACCACAATGGGTGAAACGGGACTCTGTCACTAAGACTCCTCTGTCCGTCCGTCAGTCTGTATGTCTGTCTATCACCAGGCTGTATCTCATGGATAGTGATAGACATTTTCATATATGATGATGATGCAGAATAAAACAAATTGGGACTCCCATACAACAGACGTGAAGTCTTTGTGCGCGAGCCCGACTCGCACTTGACCGGTATTGTTTCAATTTCTGATATTTTGGAAAATAGAGAGAATAAGTCATTTTTTAAATTAGGGCAATTTGCGTAGGTAGTAGTAGGCCGTCGTTGCGCAGTGGTACAACGTTTGAGTGTAAACGCGAAGGCTGTGTGTTTGATTGCCACTGGATTGAATGAATCATTTTATTTTTTTCGCTATAGTAAGCAGACAATGATGCGTTAATTTCCGCAACTCAAATTACAATGTCTAGATAATTTCGTGGAAAGTTTCAAGCAGTGTCTTAACACTACCCTTACTACTAACTACTAGCCTATCCTGTTATATCGGGAAGCGAGAAACTAAAAAAATTGCGTAACCTTACTCAGTTGTTTATTTTTAATTTTTTTTTGAATTACTATCAATTCTAAGTATAAAAAACTCCTTTGTAACTTTTCATATATAAATTAATATTTTCTCATTAAATTATAAATTTAAATTATAAAATGCATTAAATCTGTTATAAAGATAAAATAAAATGTAATAAAACTAAAATAAATATTGTGCATGACAATTTTTTTGTATAATGTATGTTGATATATATAATGTATGGTTGTCGTGGTGCAGCGACCCAGCGCCTGAATGTAACTGCGATGGGTGTAAGTTTGATTCCTACTCGCGATAATAAATTATTTGTATTTCTTTTTTCTGACAATACGATGACGACGATGCCGAACGACGATGTACATCCAATTTAGGCAGATGGAACCTAGTGTTAAGGCAAGTTCCCCATTTTCCTCCGAAATTTTCGAGGCATAGCGTGTTGAGTGGCGGAACTCAACGCTGGCTAATAAATATATCACTTAAAGTAAATGTTTTTCATTATATTTACTAATATGCTGTTATATCAATTACAATTACATCATAGTCACGCAAGAAAACAATAAATAAACGGACACTAAAATTCTGTTATTCTATTATTCTATTCTTCTGTTATTCTATTCTAACTTTTTGTACTTCATCATACTAGGTTAAAAGTAGAGTGCCAATATACAGGTAGAGTGCCAAATCACTCTGTTTTCGACGAACAAACGCCGTGTTTATCTTAAAAGTACCTGCTTAGATTTACTGATGAAATTGAGAGTATAATTTTCAACATAAAAATTATCCTAAACCGAAATCGTTCCTTTGTAGTTTTTTTTTGGGACGCATTTCTACATACAGAAATTTATATTTTTTTTTAATTAAATCATTTGACTGCGATTGGAATGGTAAGTAATGTAAATGAATAAACATAACATTCACTTTACACTGGCAAATGCAAAATGTGAAATATATTTATGAATATATATATAAACCTATAATTAGCATACTTTTTTATATCTTTTTAACATTTTTAAAGTGTTATTCCACACTTAGGAAAGAAAAATACTTATTTAGAAAACGTATAAAAAATTGAACGTAGCGAGACTCGAATCCACGCCTCCTGGAAACCGACCTGGTCGGTTTTTATTCGTTTTCTAAATAAATATTTTTCTTTATATCTTCTTTTTTTTAGTTAGTAGCATCACAGTGCTTGTTTTTTTCTATCTATAATATCCATGTATTTAAAAAAAGAGCGGAGAACCAAGTGTCTTGAGTTGACTCTAGGTTTACTGTCTACCCTGCAAAGAAAGTTGAAATTTAGCTATCTAGCACTAAGAGAAGATTTTCCGAACAGTTCCGTTGCCCATCCCCAAATAATTGTCCACGTACACACAGTTGCTGGTGACGACTAGTATATAAAGAAACTGAAAATACTGTAAATAGAACAAAGCACAAATTAAACATGGAATTCCACGGCTGGTACATTTCAGACATGGAGTCTCGACGTTAAATCGTATTAAACGACCTTGACCAAGCAAAGTGTGTCGAGGCCCGCGGGCCATTGGCCATCGGCGAAAGTGAAAACGCGGGATGTGGCTTCGAATCGGACCGGTTGTAGGAATAACGCTACTTCTGATATGCATACATATATATATTTAATATCTATCTAGCTAACCGTACGCCTGCGACTTCACCTGCGTGGGGAAGTAAATTGTTATATGTTTTTAAATTTATGAATTTGTGATGAATTTGTTTAGTTTTTAAATTTATTAAATTTATGAATTAAAACAAACACTTAATGCTATATATAGGTAGTTTACCAAAAATACAAAAGTGAAAATTGTGTTAAAAAAATTGTTGGGCAATATATTTTCTGTGGAGGAATTCAATATTTTATAAATTATAAAATCTGCTTCACACTATATCCCGCACACAGCAGGATAGGCAGAGGGAACTTAGAGTTAAGACATTCCGTTTCCCACATTCCGCCGATTTTTTTGAGGCATTACATGTCGAGTGGCTTAATACTGGATTACCTTTGTTTACTCTGCATTGTGTGGGATACGGCGCGAAGCTGATTAAATTTCTTAATCATTTATTTCTACTTTACGCTGTATCCCTCACATACAAGGGTGGGCGGAGGGAACCTGTGTTAAGACACTTTCCCACTTTCTGCCGATTTCTGGAGGCATTGCGTGTTAACTCAACATCTGATCACAATCTGTTTCGCTAACATTCACACGTTTGTGCCTGCGCCACGACTGGCCTTATCCCTAATAAATTCGATTGTTATTTTTCTATATAACATGTACGCTAATTTAAATACAACAATATAGTTCTCTTAACCTTTATCGAGGCACTATCACAATCATTGTTATTACATTTTCTTTGCCAAGTGCATATGGTTATCATGATAGCACTGATAAGAGGTCGATGACTCAATGTTCGTTTTATTAAGGTTAGTTGTCTCAATGGTACCTAGTCCTTTATCAAGTTTATAAAGTTGAAAAAAAGGCTTCATCCGTTCTTCGTCCTCCGTTCTCCAATTTCCGAGGATATTTTGAGGCATTGTGTGTTGAGTGGAAGTACTCTACGCCGGCCTTTTGCCTTAGTGTCAGAGTGAAGAAATGAAAATATTAAATAAATAATAATTCATTCCCTCGAATTGGTACCAAACCCACAACCATGCCGCTTTAAGAGTTTCATTTAAAAGTCTGAATGATTTAAATACCGTTAATCGATTGTAATGTACATAGGAACCTACCCAAGTTCCTTCTGCCTACCCTGCTATGCGCGGGATGCAAGGAAGTAAGACTTATGAAAAAATAATTAAGTCGTATTTCCTGTTGACCTAAAATTTTAAAATTGGTATGGAATCCTCGGGCGAGTCTGACTTAAAGAATTTTCTTTATACACAGTAATGCCAATTTAAGCTTTTTACCCCTTTTTAATTACCATTTTTTCAGCTTCACGCTGTATCCCACAGCAGGTAGGCAGAATAGGCAGAGGGAGTGTAGTGCTAAGACACTCCGCTTCCCAATTTCCGCTGAATTCTAGGGCATTGCGTGCTAAGCAGCGGAACTCGATGCCGCGCTTTGTCTCCACACCAGAGCTAAGAAATGAAAATGTTAAATATTTCATTTCCTCGTGTGGGAATCGAACCCATAACTTGTCGCGGTCACAGTCACACGCTTATGCCCCTGCGCCACGACTGGGCTCGTTTTCTTAACATATTTTTATTATTATAAACAGGAAATAAGTAATGAAATAAAAGTTTATTGTCAAATACAATGCTCAGTTCATCACTTTTTTTCTCAATATATTTACGTAAAAATGTAATAGCAATATATCTTTACTATATAAACGATTTTAATGTTATTTTCTTGTATGAATGTTATTTTAATTTGTTCTACTAAGGTGTACTTTCGACTATAATTTCAAATTTTGTTTTAAATATTCAGCAGCGCCCTTACTCTGATTGTTGACGTAACAGTTCTGGATATTTAATTAATTTTGTTTCCCCGTTCTCATAGATGAAGCGCCGTTGAGTTGCGAGATACGAGTTGGAAAATACGAAGATGTTTTTTTTAAGCACATAAACGAAATCGACCACTCAAAATTTATTTTATTCTTTTGGAATATTATATCACATTGTGGCCAGTCATGGCGCAGAGGCACAAGCGAGTGACTGTAAACGCGACAGGTACTTGAGTTCTTCCGCTCAACACACAATATCTCCAAAACGAACTCTAGGCTGCCTCTGCCTACCCTGCTATATGCGAGATACAGCTCGAAGCTGAAACTAAATAAAAATCAAATTAAATCAGCTTCACGCTGTATCCCGCACACAGCAGGGTAGGCAGAGGGAACCTAGTGTTAAGACACTCCGTTCCCCACTTTCTGCCGATTTCTGGAGGCATTGCGTGTTGAGTGGCAGAACTCAACGCCGCGCTTAACCTCGACACCAGAGCGAAGAAATGGAAATATAAATTTCAGTAAATATTTCATCTCCTCGAGTGGGGATCGAACCCACAACCAGTCGGTTTTACAGTCACACCTCGTGCCACTGCGCCACCACTGGCCTCTATGTATATATATCATATTCAATTAATTTATTTCTAAATAATACACTTTTTCATCCCCAGATAATTCAAAATGCACGAACAAGACGAAGAGCCGGCGCACCACGCGCGTCGGCCTATGAACGCTTTCCTCATCTTCTGCAAGCGTCACAGGAGCGTCGTGCGTGATAAATACCCCAATTTGGAGAACAGGTTGGTTTATTGTGATGGCCACTAATATTAGAACCTTTATTTCTTTCCCCAGACGATCTATTATGTGGTTTCTATAATATATTCAACTATTTTACTATAGATATGTTTGACACATTTTAATGATCCGTATACTGTTTTATATTATATCGTATTAGAAACTTTTAAATCAAAATATAGTTTGAATCATATATTTTTATAAATCATATAGAATCATCTACTTTTTTATATCTTTTGATATAAAAAAGTAGATGATTCTATACTTATTTAGAAAACGTTAGTGTGGAATAACACTTTATATTTTCTAAATAAGTATCACGTTTTCTAAATAAGTATAGAATCATCTACTTTTTTATATCTAAAGAATTTACTTTTTTCATAAAAAAATAATGTTTACTTTAGAAACGTGATTTAGATCAGCTTGAATTTGATCAAAGTTCACGCTGGTCAAGTTCCGCTAATTTTAAACACTAAGTAGAATTTGTCAGTGTATTAACTTTTAAATATGGTAAGTATAAAATATTAACAAAAACTAGACTACAAAATTCAAACGTACAGCAGAGGCTGATCGTCTGACTTAATGTATTGCATCAAATGCCCTCTACAACTTAAATAGAAGTTCACCTTAAATAAAATCCTTAACATATGTATTAACACCACTTTAAAATAGTAAAATTTAGATAAAACTAATTATATATCAGGATCAGTTTCACGCTGTATCCCGCATACAGCAGGGTAGGCAGACGAACCCTAGTGTTAAGACACTCCGTTCTCCTCTTTCCATTAAAATTTTCGAGACATTGCTGGTTGAGTGGCGGATCTCAACGCCAGGCTTGCCTTGTTGCTAGAGCGAATAAATGGAACTATTAATAAATAAATTGCAATATACGCTCTCGTGTGGGGATCGCACTCACAACCGTTGCGTTACAGTTACACCCATGTGCCCCTCCACCACCACAACGGCCTCAGCCTAAACCTATATTTAATAAAAAAAATATGTATCATTGTTAATTGACATTACAGATCTATTACCAAAATACTTGGAGAGTGGTGGGCTAATTTGGACAAAGAAGAGAAAGCTTGCTACACAGGTCTTGCTAAACAGGTAAGCATTTACATTCATAATTATGATTTTTAAACATTTTGTGTTTTAAAAACTCTTTTGCACAATTTATTCTTAGATATGTTCTTATTTTTTATGTTGTTTAATTTCAGTATAAAGACGCATTCTTCAGCGCTAATCCTGACTTCAAATGGTACAAGTTGCCCGCCCCGCCTTTAAGGACACTTTCCTCGCGGCCTCGAGAGTCTATTGACAAAACTATAGAGTCCTCTAACAATGAGTATCAAGAGAGTGAACTAGAGAGGACAAATAACAATTCCACAAGATATGATTTTAATAAGAAATCAAATGACGATGAAGCAGAAGTCGACCCAAAGCCTCTCTCAATGTTCACACCCGGAAAGTTGGCTGATGAAGCTCAAATGGGAGGTCTCAGCAGCCTCCTATCTACTAAGACTGACGTTCAAACTCCTAATCCCTATTATTCACCCCCTTCATATAAATATAGCACGATCTCAAACCCTATCGAATATAGATCTCAAGAAATAGTACATACAACAGAAAGGACAGACAGTATACGTGATTTACAAAATGCTCTCACTGAAACGACTAAGATGTTTGAAGAAGACTATGACGATAAAGAAAAATTGTACCAATACGGTGTAGTCAACGACCAGTTCACGAACCAAGATGTTATAGACCAAATAGTTGATAAGAGATATTCTAAAGACGGCGACGACGGTTATCAAAGGAACTGGTCCGACGATGAAAAAAAGTCGGGTAGATCGTGCAAGGGTAAAAGGTATCAAGAATTCATGGCCGTTGGAGGACTCATAGTCAACAAGAGGCAAAGAAAAGATTATCCAGATAGGCCAGACGAAGGCTACAGCGCGTCCTGTAGCTGGGATCAAGGCACTGGAGAACCAATCACCGACGACTCAAAAACAACGCCAAACGAAAACGAAAATGAAACTAAAGAGCAACCTGACACGCCCGAAACAGACAATAATACAAATAAAACGTTCAAAGCTGCCGATTTTGATTTAGATGCAAAAATAAGAGCCTTACCCTCCTTAAGCTTAGAGAAGTTCCAACAGAAGAAAAGGGAGAATAAACGCAAGAAGAAAACGATGAATATGAAGCCTAAATTGGAGAATCAGATAATAAATTCTGTGCCGCGTCCAGTTCTAGACGACAGGCGGGACTTAGTGGAAAATTGGCGTGAAACGGTAATAGGAAGTCAAAAACGGAAACCCAGGAAGATCAGCATCACACGTCTAGAGATAAACAGCCTCGTATCAAGCGACATGAATGGCGCACACAAAATAAGTCCAGAAATTAAGATAGCTACAGAAGCTCCTTGCACAGTGGTCCAAAATATGGGCATGGGCAGCCAGTCTCATAGTGCCGATCTCCTCGCTTTGGCCACTTTGGCCGAAGTCGCCTCAAACACTTCGAAGATAGAAAACACTAACACTTCCAAGGTATAGGTAAGCCTTAACGAGATATTCCAAAAAAATAAAATATTTACTTATTATATAAATAATCGTATATTTATATATACTATACATAGAAGATAGATGTACTTTTTACATAACGCATAAATATTAATATGATTGTACACTTTTAATTGTAGTTTTTTGTATAATAGAAAGAAAAAAAATAGTTTATTTTTATTTATTTATATTGATATAGTAAAAAAAAGTTTATGTATACTTAGGTTGATTTTTTGTAGGTCATTCGCTTCTTAGTTACGTATGGTGGTGATAGACAAATTGTTATAAATGTACATTAAAAATTTATAAGAAATTTAAAAAAAAGATATCACACTAAAGCATAATGTATTGTTATATAAGAAACTTAATGTAAAAAAATGAATATTTTAGCTAAGAACGGTATACAGCGTGTCTTTTTTAAACGTAACGTCAATTATTTATTGAAGTTTGTTTTTTGAGATGCGTTCATATTGCCGTTTCGTTTCATCACAAGATAATATTTAAAAAAAATGCCAAAAAATAAGTCATACACATAAATGCATACATACATTTTTGTATATTTTTAACCTCATTAAAGTTAGTTAGATTATGAATCGCCTTAATATTTTAGTATAAACTAAAGACACCATGTGCATAGACTGTATTGCATTTTAAAGGTGAACTTTTTTTTGTTTTTATCACTGTAATATAGATAATATATTTATATATTATATATATTTTATTATTGTATAGATATATAGATTATATATATGTATATGTGACGGTTGTCACTATAAAGTTTCAATTAAAAACGAAACTAAACTAAATAACTAATGAATGTTACTTTTAGCGATGTATTAACATAATTGATATTATGTTTTGGTTAAATATTATACTCGAATAGTGATGGCGATTGTTTATGAATATCGATTTCTTTTTATCGAATAGTATTGTTGAATTTTGTTATTTTTTAAATAATTTTGGTTATAAATATATTGTTCTAGTCCTCTTTGTCCAAAGGACGGTTTCCTAAACAATTTTAAACTTGAGCACTCAAAATATTTTATAGTAATATAATAAAGTTATTATACATATTATAATACATACTAAAATATAATTATATATTAACCTAGGCAAAAGCTTCAATTGTTTCTAAGAATATGAATTCATATCCTGCTATGTCTAGATCTTTCTTATACACATTTTAAATATATCAATGAAATAAAAGTAAAATATATTTTTGTATTATTAAATTGATTTATAAATCGCCATCGCTATTCAACTATCGGTAGTAATTAGCCGTCTAGGCCTGAAGGCCCTTATATTGTGGGTCAAACCTGCAATACATCCCTTGTGATAACTTTTAAGTAGTTTTAGTGGAAATTATACTTTTTTCCATATTAATTTATCTATCACTCGTTAATGTGTCAAACTCTATTCTCTCCTTTAATCTGATCACTCAAAGAGAGTATTGTCCCAATTAGGTACCTGAAGTTTGTCGAAAATTTTCATGTATTTTCCTTTCTCTCGTACAGAAATCATCGCAACGTTTTATTTCTATTTGAATAAGCTACTTTTTTAATGATTTCATTTTTATAAAGTTATTTTTTATTCAACTTAGTTTTTTTTATCATGGAACAGTGTTTCTCAAATTTTTGTTCTCATTTTTTTTTTAATTCTTTTTTGTTTACGAATTTGTCTTGTGGTCTTGTTTCCACTTTTTTTTTTCAATGAAACTATCGACGTTTGTAGTTGTCATTCATGGTGCATGCCTTCCATTAGTGGTCTAGTCTAGTGAAGTATTTAAATGAATATTCACGTAATAAATTGGAGTGAAGTGCACTTATATCGATTAAAGTTACAAATAGTGACACCAAGCCATAAAGTAACATGCTCATCCAAAGACCAAATGTATTTAGAGTAGGCAAGCTAGGCAGTAGGTTTACCGTACATATTGTATTTATAAGTAACATTGTCATAATTGTTCGTTACGTGCTATTATTTCAGTTTTGGCATTCCGAAATTTCGAATTTTTTATATATATTTTTTTAAGTATTGTTTTTTTTGCCTATCGTTTAAGTTTTTTCATCAGGTTTTTTTTTTAAATTGATTGTTGATGTTTTTGTTACTCATAGTTTTATTTATTGTTGCGTTTTTTAAGCGGTAAGCTGTTGATGGTTCCTCTATGAGATTTTTCGATGAGCTCTAGGATGTACATAAACGTTTACACCAATCGTCTTATGAAGTTATTTTGCCTTGTCGATATCAAAGCCTTATTATATTGAAATTAGTGTTAAGGTGAAGGGGCCACGTGCAAGAAGGAAAGGATTCAAACGTAAATAAATATGTATATAAATATATCATATACATTATATAACTTGTTCACACAAGAATGAGAGCTTAAATTTTAAATAAAGAAAAGATAGAACCTAAAGAATGATTTTTTTTGTAAGAATGGTGCTGGCAGATCTGCTTTAAGAATTTCGTTCGTTCGAAGTAGATTTTGCGATAATTAGCGATAATCGTCGAGTTATTGTAATATTTTTTAAGATATTTTTATTTATAGCTTTGGCAAAGACGTTGTGCTGTTTAAACGTAAACCGCAGTGTAACTTGTACACCTAATATTATACGTTTATTCGAATATAATTCGCAAGTTACATCGAACTATTCCAGTTAGAATATATATTTATCACTATATTTACAATGAGAAAATTTTATTTTATCAGAACTTTATAGAAGAATATTTCGATATGACTTGTGACTGTCAATTATTTTGTAGAGATTTTTTCTTACATTTGGTGGTTTGAGAAACACTGGTCGTTTATTTTAGGGCATAATAAGTCGCACCCAAAGTGTTAAGTTGCTCCAAAGTATTTGTTAAATGTTTTGTTACAAACGCGATACAATATATCCTTTTATGTAGAAATAAAGTTTATTCATATTAACTATATATTTGTTTTATTATGCCTTATAGAGTGATAACTGAGTATGATTCTTAATTAAATGGACGAAGAGTATTTTTTTTCGAACGTGAGCTTATTGCTGTTAGTCTCACTAACTAGTAATGATAGTAAGCTTTTACAGTGACTTTTAAAAATAGAAATAAAAGGTACTCTGTGATAAGAAAATCGCATACACTACGTGGTTTGCTTAGAGGGGGTTGTCGGAGAAAAGATCGAACTGCAGGCCTCGGATCGAAGCTTGGGGCCATCGGACGGGCTGGGAATAGAAAGTCGAGAGCACGTCGTATATCGTTCTGTCTGGACTAAAAATAATTTATATAAAAAAATATGTTATGTTATAAATATGGATTTTAAGAATATTTTGAATGTGTAGTTGGATGGAAAAAAATCCAATATGAATTATCTTTGAAATCATCATCACATTATTACTCGGTCTATTTTTATATATATCTATAATTACTTTATGTTATCTGATATGATAAGTGATTGGCATATATTGGCATATAGATCATCGTCAGTTTAGTAACGTCGTCACTTATCTCTATATATAATAAGACAGTAAAAATATTTTGTCTGTACATTTAGTAATTTTCAGTGAAGTGGTTAGAGGGACACTTAAAAAGAATAATAGAAGGCAAAAATATATTTCGTGAATTTCTTGTCCGTCTGTCAGTCTGTATGTATGATCTCGTTAATCTCCAAAAGTGCTGACCCGATTTACTTAAAATTCTTACCAATTGCTTTGTTTTAAGTCAGAATAACATTTAAAGCTTGTTTCATCAAAACCGGTTCAGGGGCCGTTCAAGTATTACGTAAGCAGTTTTTTTGCAATTATTGACCCCCCCCCCCCCTCTCCCCTATGCCATCAAAAAAAAGCAATCCTCTTACAAATATTTCATTGAAAATTTCAAAAATAAGCAAACCCAAGACCCCCCGCTCCCCTACAGTGCTTACGTAATACTTGAACGGCCCCTCATTTAAAAAAAAATAAAACTCAAAAAAAAAGTTATCGTCATTTGAATTTAAATTCAAAATATTCTTTATTCAAAAAAAAGCTTCCACCGGTTCGAAAGGCAGTTCTGCTGAGAAGAGCCGGGAAGAAACTCAACAGTTGCTCTTTTCAAAGTCAATGGTATAATTCAATTATTACACTAACTGGCAGCTATCCTGCATCACATTCAATAGACATTAATTCCATACATGTTTATCCTCCATTCCATACATATAATAAGCTTTACTTGTTAGTATTTTTTTAAAGCTACTTTAAATTGTAGTAGTGGCAAACTTAGAATACACTGCGGAATTTTATTATACACAAGCATACTCAGACCCATAAAAGATTTATCAACTTTTTGGAGGCGAAAACTTCAATATATCTATCGAATTCCATGCAGGACCATTCAATGGAGCGAGCTCCTAGGTCTTGTATATTCTGATGTATGTTTTTTTTTTTTAGCTTCACGCTATATCCCGCACATAGCAGGGTAGGCAGAGGGAACCTAGTGTTAAGACACTCCGTTCCCCACTTTCTGCCGAATTCTGGAGGCATTGCGTGTTGAGTGGCAGAATTCAACGCCGCGCTTAGCCTCGACATCACAATCCTACGTCTAAACTTTTGAGTTATCTTGATTAATTTCTTTAGATATGGGTTCAAAATATTTTATCCTATATACTGTTCCCGTAAAAGGAGCGCTGACACTTCCATTCTGTACAATCTATGTTTTATAACTCGATTTTTTTGCGAAATCGGAATATATATCGCAAAAACTACGTTTGCAGTATGCGCACAGTTACGGCTTACCTAGATAGATATTAAATAACTATTTTTTTTTATTAATAACGCAATTTTAGAGGCATCAGAAAACACTTAAATTAAACCAAACTAAATTAATTAATCCATTTTTCAGATTCAAAAGGAAAAACCCTTTTATAAGAGTATCCTATGATCACTTTACTTGAGGTTGTGTTTTAGGTATCAATCTGAAATTAACATCAGATATTCTGGTTTACAGTTCCTTGGAGCACAAAAATTTAGCTTCTAATACAAATCCGTCAAAACATTATGTATCGTTTATCGTAGTAGAGCATTATGTATCCTTTTTGCTTCATTTTATATAAAATTAAAACCTATTGTGTACTTCACGTAGACCTACAGTTATGAAATTTAAGATCTTACAATACAAATAAAATATTTCATAGAAAAAAAACATTACAAAGTTATATTTCTAGTTCCTTTTTTTATTTTGTAAATAAGAAATCTTAAATTCCATCATAATTGTATCTAATGTTTATAGGAAATATTAAAAAAAACACGTAATACGAAAATTATTAGTTTTATTAATTTTTATTATTGACATGTACGGTTTTCAATTTGAATTTCATAGTTGTTTACATGTCTAGTCATAAGATCACAGGAGATGCGGAGAGGGTTGTCTCTCCCGTACGTGTAACTTGTTGCCGGCTTCAGGCGGTAAGCCTTCAATAATGTTACAAGAGCCGCCTTCATAGACAACATAGCATACTGGTAACCTGAATGGATGATTAAACACTTATTACTATTATATATGATAAGCTGAGGCCAATCGTGGCGCAGGGGCACAAAGTGTGACTGTAAACACGACTGGTTGTAGATTCGATCCCCACTCGAGGAAATGAAATATTTATTTAAATTTATATTTCCATTCATTTGCTCTGGTGACGAGGCACAGCGTGGCGTTGAGTTCCGCCATTCAACATGCAATGCGTCCAGAATTGGGTGGAAAGTGGAAAACGAAATGTTTTAATACTAGCTTTCCTCATATAGCGCGAAACTGATTTATATGATATGTCATACAGTCCTGTGTAAAATATCTCGGTGAGTGGTTAAACGAAATATGAAATTCTGGCCAAGAAAGAGATAACGGGTAGAAATGTGTTATAAAAAATTAATATAATTTTGAACAAAAAAAATCATCTTCAAACAGTAAGCTAAAAACTAAAAAATAAATTAACATAAAGTAATAATTATTTCTATTTAGTTAAATTGATATTTTATAATTTTGAAGCCGGCTTATCTTACAATCTCAGGGAAAGCACCAGCTTTCAAATAATAAAAGAATGATCAAAATCAGTTCACCTAGTCGAAAGTTCTGAGGTAACAAACATGAAAACAAATACAGTCGAATTGAGAACACTTATACAGTACTTACCAATACAGTTCCGTGGGCCCATACTGAAAGGTATGTATGTTCCAGCAGCTGGTGGTGGTCCGAATAGAAATCTATCAGGATTGAACTCTTCTACACTTGGACCCCAATATTGAGGATTATGATGTATCCCCCAAATATTAAGGAGTACAGTTTGCTTGTCTGGTAACATTAATCCCGAGGCTAAAGAAGCAATAGTAGAAAAAAATTGTAACCAGCTTATATAATACAATTAACTTTCGTATATTAATAATAGCAATCGTTGGAGTAACAGAATGTCGGGGACGGAGCATTTCAACACTAGGTTCCCTACGATTACCCTAATAACATTGTATGTAAGGAAACTTAGTAACACTTTGCTATCATTACACACTTACATTTAATTGTTGACTTTATGAATATTTAATTAACAAAATAATAAATTTACACTTACGCAATTTAGTCTCTAGTTTCAAATATCTGAATATGAAAGGTACAGGTGGATAAAGTCGTAAAGACTCCTTTATAACAGCATCCATATATTTTAACTTCTGTAAATCTCCCAGTTCTATTGGCCTGTCGTCATCTAATACTTCTAAAATTCTGTAATTATTAAATTTGTTAACTACTATCAGCAATGTTATATAATGTTTTTTTGCTTTACTCTTACTATTTTACGGGATACAGCAAAAGCCTATCAGATAATTAACGTCGCGCTTTGTCTTGTTACAAGAGTAAAAAGATAAAAATAATACTTTTCCGGTCCCCTAGTGGAAGTCGATTGAAATTATTGAAATTTTGAACAAGGCCAAAAGCACTACTTTATGCACTTACTCTGTCGAATCCAGCTGAGTTTATGATTTCCTATAAAATTATTGCATCTCATCTCTTTTAGACTAAAGCGACTACAAAAACATTTTATAACTTTTATTTCCTCGCTCTGGTAACAAGAAAAAGTATGGCGTTGTGTTTCGTTGTTGAAGTTTTGCAATGTATCGAAATTTAAGAAACAATAACAAATATAAAGTCTTTTTATAGGGAACATAGTGCCTTATATTTTATAAAAACGGACTATTCATTTCAATTTATTAAGTGATAATAATCAGTGGGATTTATTATACACGAGCAGACAACACCATGTGTTTCACAGTTTATGTAAAAGTGGAACACATCAGAAAAATATTCCATATTCCAGTATGAAATATTCTTCTTATGTAATGGGATAAATAATTTCTAAATAATATCCAATCTCAATTTTTTCTGTTTATTTGATTTTTATAAGGACGTGTACAAAATAGATGGTAGGCAGTAGTTAGGCGAATTCCAAGAGTTTTGAGAGAGTGTTAGAGAGGTACAACCTCCCTAACACTAGTGTTGAAAGGAATGAAAAAAATATAATATGATGATTTGAATGGGTGATATGTGATAATAGCGTGCTAAGTATGTGAGGCTGAAACTGAATGAGAATAAAATGGTTGCGAGATATGGGACATTACATGGGAGCGAGTAAAGTTATGGACACTTGTACCGTGTGATCCCGGCCTAGAATCATCATACTGGTACTGGTGGTGTCGTAAGAGGCGACTAAAGTACGTGTGGTAGAGTCACGTCGCCAAAAATGGAAAAATGCATGGGCAGACTTGACCGGATCATTACCACCCCCGGCATTTAAAACCGGCGTGAAGTAGTGGCTTTATGCCACTGCGTTTCGCATCAGGTAATGCCGGGCTCCGGCGCCCAACCCACCTTAAAGGCCGGCAACGCACCTGTAGCTCCTCTGGTGTTGCACGGGGTCGTGGGCGGCAGTAGTCACTTACCATCAGGTGACCCCAACAGTCGTTTGCCTTGTCTTTTCCATAAAAAAAATGGTCTTAGGGGTCTACTACTCAGAACAAACTCATCATCATCTAGTCGTCGTTAGAATAAGGGATGTGTTCGAACTTTCGAATGAGAAGCTGGAAGCTTCAAGATCCTTTGACCAGAGAGGAAAATAAACATAGAATTTCTAAGAACCGAGGCAGTTGCGAATCAGAAAATATAGATATTGCAGTGCTAGCAGAAACTTAATATATTTATAGAGGAAGCAGTGAGGTATGTGGTAAAGAGAAAATAGGCTTTAGAAAAAGCTCGACCTCACAGGGGATAACCTTTCCCTGCTAGCCGTGGTCAAGGCCGTGGCTGGTAGCGAGATTTCACGCTATCTTTGGACGCGGTCTCCTCCTGCTTCGAAACAAAACAGTGGTGCTCAAGAAGGACGCGGCAGAACGAGTAAGGGAGGCTCCTGCTACCATCTGGCGTAAGAAACTGGACCAATTAAACGGGGCTGGCACACGATCGCTGCTTTCCGCCCTAATCAGACAGAGAATGGTCAGTTTATGGAAGCTGATCGCCTACTCACTTGGCCGAGTATGCGCGCGCAGGTTGCTAACAGGTCGAGGGTGATCGACCAGCCTTGACTCCGAGACGTGCCTAGCAGGCTCCCGCCGCCGGGGTTATGGAAGAATACCTTGGCTCCCGTAGCTCCGGCTTATGGCGGAGGAGGAGGAGGAGGAGCACCGTGAGATTTTAGTGGGTAGTGTGGATGGCATACTGGTTCATGATCCCCCACAATCCCACTCAGACGGTGTATCCGTAAAATGGATTCCTCACGATAAAAAAGGAATATCAGCTTGGTTGTTCAATTTATATCGGGATAGCTATTTACATAGAGTGAAATAAAGTGACATGAGGGTGAAAGTAGGTACATGATGGCCGTGCACAATGCAGTATTGATATCGACGTTGGTATATGAAATGTGGGTATTACAGAAGAAGAATATAAGAAAGATCTTTCTGTGGAGATGCGATCTCTTCGCAAGAAATGTGGACAACACAGCGTGAACAGTATCCGAATGAAAAGGAATGTGCTCAGGTGGTTTGGGTATGTCAAACGAATGAGTGATGAAAGAATGGCAAAATGGCAAAAAAGATTTTTCAAAGAAAAATGAGCGGTAAGAGAGTTTCGTTAGCATAGTATCGATGATATTGGAGGAATGTCACAAAAAAAGCATAAGGCATACGTAAAAAGCTCAAGCCGACCTCGTATGCAGAGACCGTTGTGTTTGGTGTCCCATTCTGTCTGGTTACCCTGCTAGAGATACATTGTAAAGCTAAAAATAGATACAAAGTATACGTAATAATAATTTCAATATTTTTTATGTCACTTACTCTTGATAAACTTTTTCCTGTATTTCGGGATATTGTGATATCAAAACGATAGTAAAGCATGTTCCTATAGCGGAAATATCAGTTCCAGCTAATCCAAGTGTGAGGATTTCATTGCGAAGCTCTTCATTTGTGTATTTTCTACCACTTTCGTCAGATTTTTTAATCATTGATTCAAGGAAAGATTCCATGGTCACTTTTGAAGGTTCAGCTAAAATATTTTTATAAGTAAACTAATCAACTGAAAATATGAATAAGCGTAACTTACTGAAACAAAATTTATTACCTTCTCCAATTTTTTCTATACTATCTTCTCCTTCGGTCATCAGTTTTTGTTTTTGAAGTATTAACTGAAAATAATGAAAAAATTAAACGAACTAAGCAAGTGAAGTTCAATGTTAATTACGTTGACAGCTTAATACGAAGTGATTGGCTTAATAACCGACTACTACTGGTTACTACAATATATTGATATATAAGAGATTAACGCCACCTAGATTCAGCAGTAAAAGACTGTAGGGAACTATTATTTATATTTACAGTTTATTTAATATGTGTCATTTATATTTATCAACACTACAAAAGCTAATAACGTATCAAGAGAGACTTTCTGCTTAAATGACCCGATGTTATCTCCAAATATTTTGATTAGAGAAATTTAAATTTTAGGGTTATAGTTACTTTTATAGGGCTATAGTTATAATTTTATTTTATATTTTTGGAAGAGCTTGCTTTTATATTGCGTTGAGTAAAACTGTCAACATAATTATAATCTTTACTTTGTATGTTCGTTTGATTTTTAATTAGGTATCTTTAACATATGAATTCGACACGATTTGTTCTTAGTACGCACTTTTTAAGGTTCCTTGCTCTGGTAATGATATCAATCATAACGTTAAGTTCCGCCACTCAACACGCAATGCCCCAAGAATACACCGGAAAATAGGAAATGGGTCTTAATATGAACGGAACGGAACTTAATTGTTATGTACAGGGCACATTTACACAGAAAATAATTAAAAGTCATTAAAAATCCTAAAATCAATAAGGCGCAGCCGTCTACATGTAACTTTAGAGAGATCAAGATTCCTCCACCGTACTTTATGCGGGCTTAAACCCGTGAAATTTTTAAATATTTAAATAATTTTCATTTCCCCTATATTCTAGTACAAAGAGCGGCGGTGAGTTCCGGAGGACAAAGTAAACTATAAATAAAAAAATATTTCTAAAAACAAAAACCCCGACTGCATAAAACTAAAAAGAAAATAAATAAGCCCCATAGTTTATTCAGATTAACAGTCGGGACCTCTTTCAATTATGCGGTGTTCCTGGTAAAGATTTTATTGTTTAAAGAATTACTTATAGGTCCCATACTAAATTTCATTAGGTCAGGAAACACACCAACTCTATACAATTATTAAATATAGTTGCGAGGTGAGGAGCAACAGCGTCTATTATATGACTAATCAATTTGACAGAAATACTCCTTAGATCCGACGTTTTCTTGATATCTAGGGACTTAAATGTCTTAATTATGTCTCTTGAATTGACTGGTTCAAATTTAAAGTCTACATTACATTTGTGTACGCTCTCCTTAAGTAATGATTCAGCGACGGTTGTGGAGGATATAAGTGTATCGGTTGTTGAAACTGGAATATCAGCAAAGAATTTTTCAAATACACATGCAACTTCTTGATCTGAGCTGGTTAAACCATTGTCAATTTTTAATTTAAATTCAAAGTTATGATTCTTAGCTTTTCCAGTTTCACAATTTATTATATCCCATATCATTTTAATTTTATCAAAAGAATTTTTTATTTTATTTTTGGTTTGGTTTGGTTTCTTTTAATATGGCATTCCAAGCGTGCCAGCTGAGCACATAATCACTTCGCCAATGTCACGTTGAATGCACGAGAAGAACACACGAGAGAGGTTGTACGGTAAAAAAAGATAACAAAAAAGATAAAAAAAGAAAAAAAGGTACAAAACAAAAAAATGCATGTTTAAAAGAGTTCTCGGAAAAATACTGCCTTCACCTATAACAAGACAAAAATATATCTCTATATAAAATAAGACAGTTAAAATATTTTGTCTGTACATTTAGTAATTTTGACTGAAATGGATAGAGGGACACTTAAAAAGAATAATAGAAAGCAAAAATATATTTTTTTAATTTCTTGTCTGTCTGTCTGTCTGTTCATCTGGTTCATCAAAATCGGTTCATTAAAAAAAAAGTTATCGGTATTTGAATGAACTCAAGGCATTAGTTTGCCTGCGAATGTTATATAGCAATCGCGCTGGTAAGATTCCTGGCGAAATAATGACATTCCAAACGTCTTGGTTATATGACTGTTGATAAAAATGTATATTTTTGAAGCACTATTATACAATATTTTATACAATAAAGTAAACAACATTGAATTGTTGGTGGAGATTACCTTCATATATCATAACAAGTAAGTTTAAATCGTAATTAATTCAACACAGAGATAAAGAACGATTTGATCTTCAAAGAGATATCAGGCAAATACATAGATTTTTTGGTTCGTTCGTTCGTTTGAAATAAATCTATATAAAAATGCCTAAAAACATCCTTTCTACGTGTACTCTGTAATAACTACATATTTAGCAATTGTACATTTAGCTAATAATGTGGGTAACTAATTTAAAATCTGTACAGGAGTTAATATGCAAGCATTACAGTTATTTTACAAAGAATATTATGAATCCTTACCCAAATCAATAATTTAACACTTAAGGCTGTTTCTGAAGCAGTACAGTACAATATTAACAGAGCTTTAAAAAACATAACATAGGTAAAAAGAACGTAATGTTACAAAAATATACACATATAATAAATAATTAGCTTTATGTATATTTTATGAATATCAAATATCAACATTGGTCGTATTTTTTAGTTCGAAGCAATCCAAAATTCTTATAGAAATTACGATAATGTCGTAAAAAAATCATTTTAGAATATTACAGATTAAAGTAAAAAAAAATCATATTAGTAGTCATCATAGTTGTCAATCAATTCTGCTTATTAAATCAATAATCATGTATTTTAAGCGAAGCCGTGGGTGGGCCGCTAGTATTATATATTTATAATTAATAAAAACCCAACTGCACATAACTAAAAACAAAAAATAAGCTCTATAGTATGTAGTGTAGTAGTTGTAGTAAAATACTTACTTCATCAATATGGTTGTACATAATTTTTTGTAATCTATCCATATCTTTTGAAATGGGCAGTATTTTGTATAATACATCAAAACGCAACCAGGTCAAGTACATTCGATTTGTGATCTTTTTCACATATTCACTTAATACTTCAAAAAAGGGATGTGTTTCTTGTTTCTGTATTTTAAGATTCATACCAAAAGCCGTTTCTGTAAAATGTTTTATAATAAAAGTTAAAATTTAGTATAATTATGATTACAGTTTAAGCTCAGTGTTTTTTTTATTTCTATTTTAATTTATAAATTAAAAATTCAAGATGTTTTCGACTATCGTGATTTTACACATTTTAAATTATTTTTTTACAGATTATCGTATAATTGTATGTAATAATCGTGAGAGAGAGAGGAATTAACATTGTAAGCCAGTGAAGTAAACGTCTAAAGACGTGGCGCCGTCGAGTGTCAACAGGATTGTTTCTAATGAAGATACAGTCTCTTCTGTCTATACCAAATACTCAGGAGAGATTTGGATTACAAAATAAATTTGAATATCGGAATCCAGCATGCTGCATAAACGCAGTTTTCTTCTTCTTTGATAGCCACGATGTATCAAGAAACATAAAAAGATAATTTAATAAATTTAAATAAAAAAATAAGCTATAGTCAATCTGCCTACGATGCTACACATCAGACACAGTTACTAAAGTATTGTAGAAGCATAGTATAGCATTTTTTTGTTTTCTTTTTTAGCAGGCTTTTCACACATTACATTTTATGCTCAGATACTCAGCATAAGCAATTCTGTTCAATCGTTTGAAATACACTTAAGAACGCTAGTCTCAAACTAAATGCATCGAAGACCGAATACGGCATGTGAGAGCCCGGGTACCCGAGCACTATTTATATAGGTTCTGAACCACCCGTTAAGTTGGAAAAATTCACTTTGGATATCCAAACCCTGATCTACCTACTGCTGCTGCTGGCTACCTACGCCAAAAAGTAGAAAGTGGAATGGTCTGCATCCGCAGAATATCGCCAAAGTGACCTTGTTTGGTTGTTTGGTTTGACGTAGAAGGGCATAATCCGATGAATTCTTTTATACGGCAGGGAATACTGGTCACCACTATCTCGGTGCTTTTAGTTAAGGAAACGAAGATGCTGATGTGAATGTGTGACATAACGTGGTTTGGCCGCATAAGCAATACAATTCTGGGTATTCTTGCGGTCAGTGACCGCAGTATCCAGTACGGATAAATTCTAAGATCGCCGCCTGAGGTGACTTGTCCACACCGCGTCTGGATACTATTTATTTATTTACTCTTTTATGAACATAATTATTTAAATAAAATTAAAAAAAAGGATATAAAAAACACGAAATTGATGCACACAAAGCGATGTTATATCAGCAATATTAAAATCTCAACATTTGTTTATTTCTTGTCTCAAATGAATGTATTTTTGATGGTACACTCAAATACTGACACACAATAGTTTCATATTCAATTCAAATTCAGTTTAGTCATATTCATCACGATTTTAGAAATGAGATTAATGATAAAATTATTATTAAATAACATCCAAATAATTTAAAACACTTAATAATTACTCAATATCTAAAGAAGGATAAAATACGGTAAACACAACAAAACTTAGCCTAGGCGACGATAGCATGTGATATGCTGTCGTGTAGGGCGTTTTTGATGGCATTATTATATATTTACATTTGTTATGGCCTAAGAACCCATTGCTTAAATCTTTAGGGATCAGTAATTGTAATAAAACTTCTATTTAATAATGATACATAATAGTAGAATAGATTACACTAGGGTTGCCTAAAAGAATCCTGCCGCAATCACCTTTAATTAATGTTTTTCGTAATTCGTTTTTGGAGATTGCACTCATATGTTTTTTATGTGAATCGAACATCATTTGAAAGAAAATCGGATAAGGAATTGGAAAAACAACGGTTGCCAGCTCTCAGTCTGCCGCAAGTCCAGGTTTGCCTGGTTTAAACTGGTCACTTAATGTTAATATTTGCACTCATGTGTTTTTTTAATGAATTATACATCAAATTAAAGCTTACTTTTTTTCTCATCACTTGTGTGTACATTGTCTTTTTTCTAGTATAGTTTGTATTATAGTTTTGCGTGCGTTTTTGTGATATTTACTTTACGAATTTGGAATATTCTCTTTTTAGTTTTAGTTAGTGATTTTATTTTAAAATGGCGCATTCTCTTTACTTCTGCGGAATACATGGCATGTGCGACGTTGCCTCTTTGACAGGTTATTATTTGTTTACATCATTGTTTACAAATGGCGTTTTGTTTAACAACGATATTATGGTTTCATTTAAAGTGGTGATGACAAAAACACTCTGTATTATTATATACTGATGTCAACTTAAAGTGAATCTTTTCAATAAAAATACATTTTAACTTTTTTTTAAATGCTTATAGATTAGTAGGCTTAGATTATCGGAGGATCTCAATCAGTTAGCTTGTGAACCTAAAACCCAATTATCTCCCTTAAATGAGGAGTAGTATGTATAGATTCCGGCGACAGCGAATGGAAAACCACTTGAACTTAGAACGCAATTCCCATACGTGGTTTTATTTACGTAAATTAAATGTAAACCGAATATTAACATATTGAATTAAAATTTTTTAGCTTGCATCCACATAAGCGAGAATTGGGAGTAGAAGAGAATTCGCTAACATCATTTTGTTTGGAGAGCGTTTCCGTGTATAATATTTTCCGACTTATATTTATTTATGGAATCTAAAAAGACATTCAGAGCTTACCACATACAGAATCCAAAAAATAGAGGTTAAAATTATTCCAAATTGACACGTTTCCATTTCCTACTTGAGATTGAAATTTGTTAACAACGATTTTACTTTGTGACTCAAACACATGAACAAACTGCGAAAGATGTTTGGAAGAGAAACTTGGCAATAGTAACTTACGTCGAGGTTGCCATATTTTTACTGCAACAAAGTGACATGATATAACAAAACTTATTATTACAGTTTTTTTTTTGTGATGGCTAATTTGTAACTTTTTTTTTTATTATTCTTATAATTTACCTTTTGCAAAAGATAAAACGTCCCCAACCAGACGTTCTATGAGTCTCCTGATGTGACCTTTCGAATTAGTGGTTTTTAATATTGACACTACTTGGTCTGCATTTGCGAAAACTGTAAAAGAAAAGACCAAATAAAAATACATATTTATATAAATTACAGATTGTACCTACCATTTATTTTCTTCTTTATATTATAAAAAAATAAAAGGTTAAATATATTATATTTAGATTTTACACTTGTATAAAATATTGCTACTAACACATTTTCATTTAGTGTTTTATTTTCTTACACATTACTAGGTATGCTAGCGATTTTGTTCGCGTTGAAGTCAAAAATGGGTCTAACGATTAGGATCTTTAATAGATTTTTTTTCTATCGTTATTAATTTTTTTTATGGAAAAGGACAAGGCAAACGAGCGTTCGGGTCACTGTTTGAATATATTACAGAGTGACGTTTCGGTTTATACCAAATGGAGAGGAAATTTACACGTGGAGTGTGCAGCTTGCCTCGTGCCAGCAGAGTAGCAGTAATTTCGAATGATGCCATCGCTTAGGTGAAATCTCGATTACTTCTCATATTGAATAACAGTAAATTTAATAGAAAAGTTTTGATTGTTTCACATCTGCGTCAATACTATAAATAGTTTTGTTAGTATATTTATATACTACATTTATAAATGTTTGTACATTGCTTAGTGTTCCTCCAAAAGCTAATACAGCTTCTCCTATTGTAACCAGACATTTATTGTACACTACAACTGCCAGATGTTCATCTATAATACCAGTTTTCGGATATTTTGCTATAACGAAGTTCTTACTTGTTGCCAAATTTTGTAATTCTACGTCACCGGAAAGTACCCTATGAGTTTTGATTACGAGGCTAATTTCGTTAAAAGGCAGCAAAAACTATGAGTTTATTATTATTATTATTCGCGATAAGACTAGAAAACATATAAAGTAAATAGTTTACGGAGCAAGTATCTGTAAAGTTATAGCAGAGAAAACATACTGAGTATTTCATTGATTCACTATGGCATGATATTTTGTTCAAGGACAAAATACCAAATGGCCCTGTTTAGGGCCCAAGTTCGGCCTCATATGGAGTACTGTTCTAATCTTTGGGCTGGTGCACTGCAGTATCAGCTTGAACCATTTCATCCCATACAACGTAGAACCGTTCGAATCGTTGAGGACCCAATGATCTGTGAAAGGCTTGATAAGAGTCGAGACGTCTCCTTACTGTGTGTTCTCTACTGCAATTATCTTGGGGAGTATTCTGGGGAGATAGGTTGTTCTAGGGGAGCTCAGATCAGTGTCTGTGACTTGCTACCTGAGTATATGTGCCTACTATTGAGTATTTGTACTCACCTGGTATTATAAAGGGTCCCATCCAAATAGTTGCAGCGCCGTGTTTGTTGGAATAAGCGTAATTAGCAAGTTGCTTTAACGTATTCATTCGATCTGGAATAAAAAAGTATATATTTTTCTTTGATATTTTTTTTAGCTTCAGGCTGGATACAGCCTGCATGATAATGCAAATGGGTAATCAGGAGAAACCTAAGAACTTAGTGTTAAGACACTATTAATAAATAGAAAATGTTATTTCATATAGTATAATGTAATAACGTATGTATATAAGTTTGTTCAACAAAATCTTGCAGAACATTTTTGCTACAGATATCTTCGGCCGATTTTGCTGAAATCGTGCACATATTTAGTTTGAATGACAAGGCATTATTGTTGAGTGACGTCATTCTAAATCCAACATGGCGGAAGGGAATAAAAAATAATTTGCTTTTTTTTTCTTTTTAGTTGTATGCAGTAGGGTTTTATATTTTTTATATGTATTTTATTATTTCACACATTGTTATTGAAGACTAAACATTTTGCAAGCTTATGATTCTCTTGATCGGTGCTAAGGGGCCGTTCAAGTATTACGTAAGCACTGTAGGGGGGCGGGGGGTCTTGAGTTTGCTTATTTTTGACGATTTCAATGAAATATTTGTAAGAGGATTGCTTATTTTTGATGACATAATTACAAAAAAACTGCTTACGTAATACGTAAACGGCCCCTAATACCGTGAGGATTTGAGCCTTCACCTTTACAATCCACAATAGTAGGCTATCAATTTCCGTGTAGTAGGTGCAGACTAGCGTAATTTTAAACTTATTGTTACTATTATAAGTATATATAAAAAAATAAATCAGCTTCACGCTCTATCCCGCACACGGGTAGGTAGAGGGAACCTAGTGTTTGGACTCTCCGTTCCCCACTTACCGCCGAATTCTGGAGGTTGCGTGTTGAGTTGTAGTACTCAACGCCGCGCTTTGCCTCGACACCAGAACAAAGAAATAAAAATATAAATGTAAATAAATATTTCACTTCCTCGAGTGAGGATCGAACCCACAATCAGTCGATTTTACAGTCATACTTTGTGCCTCTCTCTGACTGGCCTCAGAATAGTTGTTAAAACAATTTCAAATCGTTATATATTTTAAATTGTTACTAACAATGAAACATCTTGAAAAGAATCTAACAAGCGTTTATAAATTATTAAATTAAATGAATGCAACGATTGCGTCATCGTCACACTTGAAATACGCCTGAATATAATGTGGGAAATTTAGATGCGATCTTTTGTGACGAAGGTGGAAGGCGAGAGCTCATCAGTGGGGCGGAAGTAAACCAAGCACATACACACTTACTAGCGGCCCACTCGCGGCTCCGCTCGCATGCTACCTATTAATATAATTTATAAGCAAGCATGCAAACACTACGTGGCAGTTTCAGAGCATGACATGAGTGGCAATGGCGCTCCCCGCGGGACTCGGGCCTAGGCTTGCCGGCAGTAAACAAAACATTGAATTATTTTAATTTTACATTTACTGGAAATGTATACATCAAAATTACATGGTATAAAAGTCAAAGATTATCTTTATAAAATTTCCTTAATGATGAAATAACTTTCACTCACTCGCATGTTTCAGTATCTTTGTCATATATAAAACGGAGAAATATCATCTTAGAATTTTCAATAATTTTTTTGTCACTACTATACGATCTCGCGGAATTTATTTTAGAGCTAATAAAACTGAATATTTTTGTAGTACAATGTACTTACATATATTTTTCTATTTCTGCAGCGTCGAGCTTAAAGTAATACGAAACCGTAATGTTATATAGCCTATAGCACTCATGAGGAATATGGCTTTCATGCAAAACAAAAAAAAGATAAATCGGACCAGTAGATCCAGCGATCTTAGCGTTTAAACAAACAAACAAAATCTTTCGCTTTATTTTATTAGTATAGATGTATATATTCCAAAGTCGATCAAACGAATCGATACGTGCTAAATCATATTTAATCACGTTCCGTTAATCGATATTAAATAATCCTATAACCCATAATAGTGCAAAGTTATCATCAATATAAATAAATTATGTCCAAAACTCAAGGAAGTTACTGTTTGCAGTAGCTTAACTTTAACTGCTTAAGTTAAGGAGTTTTTTAAATGTCCTTAGTCTTCTTTATCAGACCTCTAATGACAATGCCTCGGAATGCCTTGAAAAATTCTACGGATAGTGGGAAGCATCCCGAGTAGTCTTGGTGTTAGTAGAAGTCATAAATTGTAGCCTATAAGTTATTCTGATGTATACGAGTTATATTACTGTAAAGTTTAATGAAAATCCGTTAAGTAGTTTTTTTGTGAAAGTGCAACAAACATATATCCTCACAAATTTTCATATTTCTAATATTAGTAGAATATATCTGTATAATTACATAAAAGAAATGTATTTGATAAACAAAAGAGTAAAGATTATGCAGAGTAAGAAATAATAATAATAAAAAATATATTTAAAAAACAAAAACCCCGACTGCATAAAACAAAAATAAAAAAACAAGCAAAATAGTTTATTAGGATTAACAGTCGGGACTCCTTCAAATTTTGCGGGGTAATTCTTAAACCTACCGTCGCGTCGGTCGGAGTTTTGGTTTCTTAAAATTTTTCTTTATTTCTCACTTTTTTGTTAGGATGCATTAGGATTATAGACCAAAAATTTCACACTCTTCTATTTTCTTAAAGGCTAATTTCCTTTCGCATACTTTTAATATTACGGTAATGATAAGGATACTATACTTTGTTGAAATTTTTGTGTTGAACCCTTTAATTTGATACTCATATTGTAGTATTCAAAAATATATTTTTTTCCACTAAGAACAGCCGCCATGTATGTTTTTTTTAACGCTACTAAGACAAAACTAACGATAATTCAATTATATAAATATATTCAGCGGTTCTGGATATATAAGGTAATAAAGAATATTAGAATCTTCCTTAGTAGTCGGGAATAAGATAACACCATGTTGGTTGGTACTTTCCCGCACTAGCAGATAAAGCACGGCGGAGTATGTAATAGTGTATGTGTTTACGTGAAAAAAAAAATACACAAGCAAAAGACATCATACATACCTTCACTACGCCCAATAAGTTTGTGTAAGTGGCCCACAATAAATTTAGAGGGTATGTCACATCCTATTATGTTGTGAAGCCGTAAACTCTCTTGAAGCCTAATATATTTTACGATGATAAAAATGAGAAATAGTAGTAACACACTAAGATTAATCATGTTTGGGACGTGGTTAGATCAGACTGTCTATTGTAAAATTAACATGCAGTAGAGCTAATTCGTAATTTATATACTGTGATTTTTTTAAACAGTACCCATGTATTCAATTCCTTGTCAAAACAGGTTAAAGTTAACACAATTATGTTAATTTTTTAAAGCGCATTGTCTTAATTTTGCAAGTTTTTTGACAAAATCCCAATTATTTAAAGATTTAATTTTAATATTGTAATAATTTATAATTACTTGTAATAAAATTGTAACCGATCGGTTTAAATAATATATATATATATATATATATATATATATATATATATATATATATATATATATATATATATATATATATATATATATATATATATATATATATATATATATATATATATATATATCTTCTTCTTCCTGGCATTAGTCCCGGCTTTTGCCAGGGTCTGCCTTCCTACTTAACCTACTCCACTTTGCACGGTCTTTAGCGTCCTCGGTGGTTAGACCATTGGCTCTCATGTCCTGCTTCACGACATCCAACCAGCGCTTCTTTGGGCGTCCGAGAGGTCTCACTCCAGGGACTGACATAGCAAGGCACTTGCATCCGACATAGTTCCTAGGCCGGCGCGTAACGTGACCAAACCA